>CM077841.1:0-172500 GCA_039776855.1 Mylabris sibirica | reverse complement strand
AGAATTCACAGTAGCATAAAATTTGATATAGTCATCAGAAGCACTTAATAATTTATATGCAGAATCAGAAGCATCCAAAATACAGATCTAAGGGGTCAAAACATCTCGATCTTCCATAAAAAAATTTCTACCCCTATCGAAACTTTGTAAAAATGAGGGTCGTTTATTGCAGAAACGGCAGGTTAGAATTTTTTCAATTTCTGTATTTCATCATAAAATCAAGCGTAGAAAAGGGCGCTGTGGCCAAATTTACCTGATTTCTCTTAAAATTTTCGACGTCGGCGTCGCGACGCCTACAAAATTCATCAATTTTGGCAATTTACATGCATTATCCGATGCTCATGTAAAAGGTCAGCATGAGAGTCTTTTTAAATTAAAAATATTTGCTACCATATGGGAGTAAATTGCGTTTGTAATATGACGCCCGGACTTATAAAAAAAAAATATAGTTTTCATAATGTATATGGCTAAATAGGGCTTTCAGAGGACAACAATATTCTTTAATATGATTTTTTTCTATCAGTCAAAATTATTGAAGTCGGCGTCGCGACGCCTCTCAAATGTTAACAAATGACATGTTTGATGACATACTCTAAAAGAGCTTTTGAAATTATACACATTTTTTCTCTTGTATTTTTGTCTATTTTGTCATCGTTTAGGAGTGATTTGCGTTTGTAATTTGAAACCAATATTAAAAAAGGGAAATAATTAGAATACTATACATATTGTATATATGGCTAAATGGGGCTTTTAAAGGACAACAACATTTCATTATTATGTTTTCTTTTATCTCAAAAAATTAGAGGCGTCGGCGTCGTGACGCATCTCAAATGTTAACAAACGGCGTTTATATTGCACACCCTAAAAGAGACTTTTCATTTATGCAGAATCGCTAATATGGGTTTTTTTCCCTATTTGTCACCATTTAGGAGTAAATTTTGATGCACATGGGTTTAAATGGCTTTTAAAATCATTCAATTTCTTCTATAAGTTTTTTTCATCTTCAAAATAAGCGACACCAGCGTCGCGACGCCTTTCAAATGTTAATAAAAGGTCATTTTTTCTTGGTGAATGTGACTCTAAAGGGCTATCATAATCCTTCAAATTTCTCGTCTAGGCTTAGACTTTATATTTTAAAATAAGCAACGTCGGCATCGCGACGCTTTCTAAATGGCACTAAAAAAACGAATATGGACAAAGGGTATTTTTAGTAACATGGGTAAAAAGGCGTTCAAGATCCTCCAACTTTTCTTCATAAGTTTTTGATAATATATTGTATAATTTTTTTGGAATAAAGACTTTGAGACTAATAAATATATATAAAAATTTAAAAATTTGATAATATATTGTATGATTTATTTGACTTTGCTTCTTAGGTTTTCCCACGGAAGCTTATCTATAAGAAAAAAATGTTTCTATATTTTCTCAGGCTAAATAAGATTTCCGTCCACTGAATTGGCAATTTCATAATACGTTTCTCCAAACAATGCAAATTGACCTACAGGATGCTTAGATTTTTGCTGAAACAGCTTATTCAGCTTTTATTTTCTCATATAGTAAATCATTGCATTGATGGAATGTTGCTGATATTTCAAATTCCAGTTTCTCATGGGAACCAGTACATTTTGAAATTTTATATTAGGCTTAGAGTGTATGAACTAAAAATTTTGTGCAATTGCGCATGCCCGGTAGATTTTGCAAAATTTGCAAGTTTTTTATATATAAACTAAACAAATCAGTCATGAGCTATGCAGTTGGTTACTTAACCAGTTGAACTGAACATCTGTATTTGTGTGTGTGTGTGTTTATCTGTGCCAATAAGAAAATATGTCAGAAAACAAAATCAACATCATTTCAAATAAGTCTGGTTTTCCATCTCATCCATATTGTAAGTCAACTTTACTGGGATTTGAGGTATTTGGACAAGTAATATATGATTTCAATTTACCAATATGCCGACAGTTTCGCGATCTTTATTTTCGCTTCCTCAGGGCTACAAACAGTTACAGTTATCAATACAAAAGCAAAAGCAAACTCAAAATCAAACTTTACCTAATTGGCGGTACAAGATACAAGATGGTATCGTGTTATCAATTACAATTCCAAAACAATGAAAATAAAATAAACCAAGAATTGAACAACTTATTACAATAACTCTCAACTCCACAGGACAAAACAACCATGTAATTAACATTAAATTAATTAAAAACTTTTCTAATATCGCTATATGATCAACCCAAAATGCGTGCAACGCTATTCTTCATTAATCTAGAAAATTCTTTTACAGCGGAAATAACCTAACAATCAACGACAATTGAAGGCGCATGAACAATGAACAATCAACAACTAAAGGGTGGAATACACCTCAAAAGATGGTCATATGACCTTGTGGAATGAGTAATATCGTCTTTGTAGTTCACCGATGTTAATTTTTTGATAAAGAGCATTTTACTAAACAATCTTCCATTTAGGTTGGTTTCCTTATCTAATACCTTCACAGAGTCCAAATTGAAATTAAAATGACGACCTTCCTCAACATGGTGTGTTGCTAAAGCTGTTCTATTCTTATTCCTCTCTTTTCCTATATTACAGTCATTATAATGTTGTCTGATTCGGTTTTTCCGAATCAGACAACAAATATTTCATTGAGTGAGGCTAAAAATTCTGAGGTATTTATTATACGAGATTTGTAGACTGAGCATTTAACCATATTACAATTTATTTTTCGATTTATTAGGTCAACCGCACTGTGGACCATAATTTTCGATCATCATTATCATCATCGTCACCATCAACGTCAATATCAGCATATGCTAATGGTGATTGCTTGGGAACCGCTGTTGACTTGCCATCAAGCGATTCGCAGGCTGCTATCGATAGAGTGATTGAAACGTTATTGGCGAACGGTGAGGGATCCACAGCTCCTGAAGCTATCGATGTGCAGAATTTTTTTATGAATGGTGCTAGAGTTGACAACACAGCACCAACCAACCACAATGTTAGTTATACAGGTGACTCAAGCACTAAACCAGCGACCAATGGTGCATATGGCTCTACAGCTCCATCGGTGTCAAGAGCGCCTGCTAAATGTAAATTAGGGTTGGGCATAGAAAAAAAGGCTGTTAAGATGGATGATGGTGTTGGTGAAGCTCATGGTAGTGGTGATGATCGTGCCAGAGGTTCACAATCGGTAAGATCTGTTGACAGCAACGCATCCTTCATGGACTTGAGTGTTGAGGATGACTTTGTGGATGAAAGGGACAATGTTCTATCAATGTTTAAGAAGTTCAGAAAACAAATAAGGAACGTTCAACTTAGAGAAGAGGCAGAAAAGACAACTTTAGTACATGACCTAGACAAAATAAATACAAAAATTAATAAGTTGAAGAAGGAGCTGGAAACATTTGAAAGGAAAAAGGGTCTTATAGTGAAGAGGATAAATAAAATCAATAAGAATAAATCTAATATCGATAAATTAAACCGAAAGTTTATGAATTTTTAATAAATAAATCGTTCTTAATTATATTATGATTTTTATTTCAAAATACATTTTTCTTCAATTATCCAGTACAATTCAGTATGTTACATATATTCGTAGATATATCTAACCAGAGAACTGAGAGCAAATAATGTGAAAAAAATGTCTACTCTTCATCAAACTTGATATTGGTTGTGGGCCCTACACTTCCCTCACTGACTAGGAATATTTTCTTTCCTCCCTTAATTTCCTCGTTACAAGTAGCAATTTTTTCTTCGGTAAATTTCTCGGTAAAACGTTGAGGGAGCAGCGTTTTGAATTCATTACATTCGACTACAACCTTTTCACCGTACTTAGTTGTAGTTTTCTGGAAAGATTTGATCAAGTGTTTCACACCCACTTTGAGATTCTTAACGTTAACAAATGGTATAACATGTAGGGAAACATTCAATTCAGCGATAAATGATGACATGATGCTCGGTTTATTTGATGTAGCTTATTTAGATGTAAATGCTTAACTGGCACCATCATTACATTTAAACATATTTATAGGAATAGAAATTATTAAGCGCATGTGCGGTAGATGCAAGTGCAACCCAAATTTAACTGTGCACTCACTGTTTCTGAAAATATTGACTTGGAATATGTTTTGCCTTGTACAAATCTTTCATAAGCTTAGAAAATGTACATGCTATACATGTTGTATTTGGAAGATCAGACTCGCCTCCACATTCGATGCATTTATATGTTATAGGAACAGCCATTGCAACTGATTTCACAGAAAAAGCCTTGAACACATTTAAAGTCAATATATATATATATATATATATATATATATATATATATATATATATATATATATATAAGGGGTGAAATATCCCCACTACCTTAAGCTTCCCCAAAACATGTAACCCATAAATAGTTATCCCCACCATAGAGTGGTCCAACATCGGCATCAATTCTCAAAGATTTAAATTTCCCTCCATCTGCTGGTCTATAATCGGCATCAATTTTCAAAGATTTAAATTTCCCTTCATTTTGTGGTTTAGAATCGGCATCACTTCTCAATGATTCAAATCTCCCGCCATTTTGTGGTCTAGAATCGGCATCAATCTTCAAAGATTTAAATTTCCCGCCAACTTGTGGTCCAGGATCGGCATCACTATACTACTAGTGTTCTCTTTCTAAAAGACCACTAGCCAGTGGCGGAGCACAGAAAATTGAATCAACGTATAATAAAAAATGATTAAATAAGAACAGAATTTTGATTTTGAAATAATAATCAAATGCAAACTGCAAGTAGTTTTGCTTATAGTGTGGGATGAAAAAATGCAAACTCAAATAACTGCTAATTCAAAAAATTTATCTTTCATTATTGATGAACATAATAATAATTATAATGTTCAATGTTGCTAATTTTCACAATAAACACATTAGACAAAAACTATAATACATATTACTGATGCGCATATTTATGTTTCGATTTTTAAAAAGTGCCAAGGAGTAAATTCCTTCATTTCTTCTCAACAAATATGGCTGAATGTCAAATTTTTGAAAGTTTTTAGCGTTTTTTGAAAAGTGTACGTTTTTTGGGGAAGAAATTAGACAAGTTATAGACTGTATTTTAAGCACATTGGGAAGATGGATTTTTTTCAGCTTTTCATGAAAAAAGTGGAAACACAAAAATCTCAAAAAATTTGAACAAGCCTCAAAAAATCATACTTGTGAGTTGTACTTATGCACAAAATACAGTCAATCACACATTTAATTTGTACCAAAAGGTTTTAGTCTTCAAAATACGGTAAAAACGTTAAAAAATTTGACATACAGCGCCATCTGCCGAAAGAAATTCTTGTATCATGTAACCTCTTATAAAAACTATTGATTTTTAAATAATATTGTTTTTGTGAGATTACTCCGTAGCCTGTTTACATCAACTACTAGGCTTTGCCTTCTAGAATTTTCATGATGGATCCGAATATTAAAATATATTTCCAAAATTCTCTTTGACTATAAAAGAGAATGGTTTTTATCAGGTTCGTCATCAAAAATGTGATTCTGAAAGACACTTAAGTCTTCTGCAATGAGATTTTTAATAGTTTGATTTGTTAAATATCCCAATAAATTGGAATATTTTTTTGAAAAGTAATCATACGTTTTTTCAGCCCATCTAAAAGTTCTCTCTGCTTTAGTGCAAAGATCGACGACATATTTCGAAGCTATTACTAGTTTTCCAAAAGTCTTTCTTTGTTGCAAAACTGAAGTTGCATGCACTTGTTCCAAAATATCCAGACACTTTTGTAACGTGTTTTTGCCCGGATTATAGCTGGCCAGACAAATATCAGGGTCGAGGTGTTAGTTGGGACGGGCTCGGTCGGTACTCGGGCGCCACTGACTGATAACAGTGAGAAAAATACAAGACGGCACAAACGGATAATATATACACTTTATTTACAATTATATATGTCGCAGGCAAATAGTAATTTCAGGAAAATAGTATCTACCTAGGCAAATAGTATCTGCCTTGGCAAATAGAATATTTGTTTCTGTAATAGTTATATGACTAGACAGATAGTTTTTGCCTAGGCAAATGTTATTCACCTAAGTACCGGACGCTTCGTTACACTTTTCACAAAGCAAAGATTTCTTAATTGTTCTTACAACAAATCCGGAAATATAGGCAACCACATCGTAACAATAGTCAGTTAAGTACCAACTCTTGGAGTCTATAAAATATGAATGGTCTTCAGGTTGGAGGATAATGTTCGGAGCCTGCCATGCAATCGGTTCCACAGGCAATGTTTCAGTTCTATCAAGAATCGAAACATTACCCGTAGATGATCCTGTAACTTCTGTATGCAGCAAAAGTCTTTTAAAGGCTGCTTCGAATTGGCGCGCAGTAGGATTATTATTGAATCCACCTCTGCTTCTTATTGAGCTAGAAAAAGTTTCAAGGTGGTCTTGCGAAAATTTATAGCTCAATAAAAAGTCAAGAGGTGAATTGGGCTTTTTCACGAATTCTTCAAACATTCCTCTATAACTAATAATATCGATTAAGAACCCAACAAAACCAGTTTTAACATTGAAATATATATTTTTTGATCCATCAATAAAGCATAAATTATTGATATAATTGAATGCTTTTTGTAAAAAAGAGCATATTACCTTTTCAGATCCTTCCGAAAACGGTTTGCGGTGTTCAGATTTGCTGTACAAGTTTCTACAGTTAAAAATATCAAATAGATGGTTGAATAGCAAACAAAATTCAGCAGTAAACTGAGAACCCGCAAAATCTGAATGCTTCAAATCTTTTTCCAGGAATAAAAGTGCATCAGAAACACTTCTGCTAAATGTTTGGGCCGCCAGCCTGACCTTCATTTTTTCTTTCTCCCAATTTAAATGTCGTAGTCTGATTCTGGTGCCATTTTGATATTTAACTAAATTTTCAATATAATCCCACTTGATTAAGTTGTTGTCTATGATCAAAACTTTTTTAGTGCCTAAACAGTTCCTGACAAGCTTGAGCATATGTGCAGGATCAAGGATTGTAAAGATGTTTCTGATGTTTTTGTCTACGTCTTCATATGTAAAAAATGTCTTTAAATTTGAAACATTGGACAAATTGGCCCCCAGGATCTCTGCCATTTTTATATTTGTAGATAGTCCATCAAAGGTAATGGAACTGATGATCAGCCCAGTGGCCTTGATGTGCTCAATTACCGTCAATATTAGTGATGCTTTGTCGTCAGCATTAACTCCATTGGTTAAGAAATATCCAAGTGGAATTTTATAATTTTCGTTGTGAATCACTAACATGAAAACCAATGCTTTCCTTGCTTCTTCCAATGTTTCTTCTTCTTTTCCAATATACCCCTTCCACTCCACGAGATCTGTAAACTTCTTACCCGTCCATTCAATCAACTTTCTAATTGAAATTTCATCCATTATTATTCCGCCTACTAATGTCTTCTTTTTCTTTTTAGCCAACATCACCCTATTAGCAATTGCTTGCAGCGCTGATTTATTGAATCCTAGACCACTATCTACTTTCTCATACCATTTTCTCAATGTTCTTGGTGCTGGTAATGATGAATTGAAAGTAGAACGTACATAGTTGTAGGCCCTTGGAGAATAAAATTGGAGGGTTAAAGCAAAAGCTCTTAATTCATCATTGTATTTTTGACGACTTGGTCCTTGCAGAAAACGATGGAAAAATTCCCGACTACAACCAGAAGCTGACACCTAGAACAAAAAACATCTTATTTATAAATCATTTTTATGTTTGTTTGCGCTTAGCTGCAATAACTTTTATTCAACAATACAAAATCAAAGTACTAATTTCTTTACCTACGAGCGAAAATTAAATTTGTTTTCACTACGATAATACCTTAAATATGATTAAAAAAAAACTTTTGTAGCATTTTTTTTTTAATCATATTTAAGCTAATCATATTCCTTGCAACTCTTGCAAGGAATAAAAAATCAAATACGAGAATGTATTTCAACATAATGAAAAGTGACTTACATTTAGAATAGTTTCCACATCTTTGTCCATGGAAAAGTTTTGTTTTAGATTGAACGTCAAAGTTTTTAGGTCAGTAATTGTTTTTCTCAGACGTGCTACTTGTTGTCGAAGAACATGAATTTTCCTTTTTAAATTTGTTACCAAATCTCTTGACGTTTTGAAAAACTTATTCCTGAGTATAGTATTGTTTAAATGATGTTTTCTATAGTCGCCAAAATATCTTGGCGTCTTCCATTTTCTTTTTGGTCTGTAATTAAGTTAAAAAGTTATATTAAGTAAGATTTCGAATTTTTCAAATGAATAGTTAACTTTTACGCAAATCGTGTAAGCTTTGCTATCGTCATTCTAATTCGAAATTTCCCCGAAAGTTGAAAATTCTATGCCTTAAAATCTCATCAATATCCAGTCATTTCATTTAAAAAAAAATGTTTTTCAAACGGCATACGATTTACTAACTTTCATTGATTCTTTGCGAAGTTATATTTAAAAACAAAAACTTGTACTTGGTATTCGAATAAATGTCCCAACAAAGAGTTTCAAATGCACATTGAATTTTCAGTGTCAATTTTTCAAATTCAAATATAATATAACATTAATATTTACTTACTTCAATCTGGCGATTCGACGTTTTCCAGCAAATGATGATTCGTTGCTACTGCTAATCGACTCGCATTTAGAAGGGAAACTAATGGTCAGAGTACTGCTTGATGAACCATCGGCATTCAAGTCCAATGCCTCTGTATTTTGAATGTCTTTGAAGGCCACCCTTTAAGTAAGTACAACTATAGAGTATGTATAGAGTAGGTAGCATTCTTTCAATATTCAAATTCTGGAAAAAGTGGAAATAGCAACCAACAAAAAGCTGCAAATACTGTATTGTTAATTCTACTCAACATATATTCACCATTTTCTCGATTTTTGGTAATAGTAATGGCTGAAGCAAAATTTTTCTAAAAACAGCAAAAACCAGCATTAAGTTTAGTTCACTCTAAGCCACATATAAATAATCTTTTTACAAACATGTATATTGGTTTTATTTGTGATTAACTTTTAAATTGAAAACATCAGCTGACAATGAGTGGTGCTCGCAATAATACATGCCAACTATGTATAACAATTGTGTCGATGTTTTTTACAAAATCTTCAGATTGAAAGAATGCTGTTACTAATTGCTAACCGCCTTATTCACAAAGCATCTTTAAGTATTTACGGATCTGTAACTCATTTAAAATGTCAAGTTTGCATGTAAACTTGACAACTTGAATGTTTCATTAACAAGAGTCGCAGATCCATGAATACTTAAACATGCTTTGTGAATAAGGCGGGTAATGTAGGTATTTTAAATTATTGAAAGATCAAAATTTAAAAAAACTATTTTATTATATTGACCTTGCTTGTAATTTAGAAAAACTGAAAAATTACAATTACTCCAAAAATACCTTTTTCGTTTTTTAGATGGTGACTCTGACTCTTGCTCTCGTTGCTGTTCTACTTCCTGATGAGGAATCTCAGCACTGACGGTGCAAGTTTCCACATTCTCATCCTCCGTACTACAATTAGCAAAACGTTTTTTGATATGATAAAATTTGAGATATGAACTACTTACACCGCAATACTGGGACTGCTTCCTTTTTTTAACATTCTTAATACATTTATTTTATAGAAGTCGTTTGGGGAGAAATGTTCCGAGCATACAAATATGTGGGGTGTAGCTGTAACTGGCTGAATCCAGTTTAAATTGCTAAGCCAATGTTTCCTTTGGATTTTATTCTTGGATAAGCTAGACAAGAAAAAGCAGTTAATACACTTCTTAAACTGATTTTTGCTAAGGATTTGTATTTACAATAAAAATTTTGTTACGCCTATGGTCCCTTACCGATGAAATGTAATGTCAGATCCTTTTTTTTAGATGTTTGAACAAACCAAGCACTTCCTCGTCATCTTTCACACTAATAAATAATCACTAATAAATAATAATAAATGTTTTTCAAAGTATTTTGGAATTATTACTGTGAAAACACGATAAATATTAAACTAAAATATTTTTTCTGGCGGCCATTACTAATTGTCTCTGTCACACACATTTGCGGTGTTGCCGAGCAAGATAATGCATTCAAAACTTCAGACAATAATCTTATTTAAATTGCTCTCCATCTCAAGAAAATCACTTACAACTGGCAACATCTGATCGGACTACTTCGAATCTATCTACCTAACAAAACAGTTTGTTCATTTTCCATTCTTTATGTATATATATTCTAAGATATAAATCGAAACGTCGGTCTCCAATGGCAACCATTTCTGGTTCTACTCCCGTTCTGACCGTTTCTAAGTGGCTTTGAGGCGACTAGAATCATTCTCCGCTCTTTACGGTGGCTAGTGGCGACTAAAGAGTTTTCTGTGGTGTCTTTCCTCGTTGTGGCTGTGTGGCGGCAACAACCGTCCCTCGTATAATTATTTTTTCTGTTTATATTTATTTACTTGTATTTATTTATTTATTTCTATTCATTTAGAATCCGTTTATTTTTTTTTTAAGAATAGATTTTATTTCTGGTTACCCGGGCTTATCTTTCTCAATAACTTAGTGAGTGGCGCCCGAGAAACCGATACCTGTGGCAAAACGACCCTATCATTCTCTGACCAGCTACAACCCGGGCAAACTGCGTTACAGCTCAACAAACCATTCATATATGCTGGTTGTTTCAATTTTATCAATTTGATTTAAAAAATCTTCATCACTTTAAAAATCTCATAAGGATGTTTAGCATTTTTGTATTCTAAATCATGTGTTCTTGCTAAATTATTAAATGAGGATAATTTGGAAAGATAGCATAATTTGTTGGCGGCTTTTTCAATAATATATCATTTGTTGGTCGTATTAGTTCTGTTGGTTGAAATTTATTTTTATTTTCAATACTTGATAATATATTTGCAAGTTCTAATTTTTCTTCAGGATTCTCTATATAATATAGTTCATCGTCCGGTGTTATATCAATGTCATTTTCATTTGTCTCTTCAATTTCTTTTGATTCAATAAATAAATAATGGAGGTCGTCTTCATTATAGTTTTCTTCATCACTCGAATCAGAATCACTACTATAAATCATATTATAATCACTGTCACTCATTTTGTATGTTTTTGACACGACTGAAGCGACCAATCGGTGGCGCGCGCATAGTGAACTAAGCTGGTACCTTAGTTAACAACGATATAAATGCGCCATATTGTGATAACACAACTGTAGACAAGAATCGTAGTTTAGCTTAAAGTTAACACAACTATTTTTTAGACTATGTGATTTCGCATATGCTTTATCATGTGATTAAATCTTTTAAAAAAACATACAGAATTGAAGTCATACCGAAAGCCAAAGATCTGTCAATTTTACGTGTATACTTATGTGATTTTGAGCATGATTTCTACGTAAAAAAATATCGAGTGACACATGATAGGTAGCTCCTAACCGTACTTATTTTAACCAACGCGAAGAAACAAGAAAGGGCTTAATAACGTTATTTCGTAAAGTTTAAAATACAATTTATTGAACAAATGGATACTGTGGAGTCGTTATCATTGCTACATCAATATACAGTATTTACAATGTTGTTACTTTTATTACGAAGAAAGCGGAGGTTCGCTGATCAACGCTCTAAAATATTAAGAAAAAGGAAATTGTGGACTCGTAAATGGCTAGATAGAAGGAATGAAGGAAGAGGAATTAGTAGTAAGGTATTTGAAGAACTAAGATATGAAGATCCTATGAGTTTCAAAAACTTCACCAGGATGAATGTGAATACTTTTGAATTTCTCTTGCAAAAAGTAGAACGTTTTATTCAAAAACAAAACACTGTTCTTCGTGAATGTATTTCGTCTAGAACAAGGTAAATTCCAGTACATTCTTATTAAACAGAGTATTTATATATTATTATTATTATTATTAACAATCTAAGAAAGACAATTCATTTAGAATTGTAGCGATTATCACCGCTAAACAACTAAGAAAAGATTGAGTCCAGGTGGGAGTCGAACCCACGTCTCCAAATTGCCGGTCTGGTGCTTTGACCGCTAAGCTACCGGACTACTACTGATCTTAGTTGTTCATTACCTTCAAAATGCTCGGTGCTGCATTTCGCATACTTATTACCGGTCTTCTACGTCAAATTATTTTAGAATGTTTACTGTTTTTCTCGCTAGGAAATTAATTGAAATATTGAATATTGTAAACAAACGGTGTATTTAAATTAACAATCTAAGAAAGACAATTCATTTAGAATTGTAGCGATTATCACCGCTAAACAACTAAGAAAAGATTGAGTCCAGGTGGGAGTCGAACCCACGTCTCCAAATTGCCGGTCTGGTGCTTTGACCGCTAAGCTACCGGACTACTACTGATCTTAGTTGTTCATTACCTTCAGAATGCTCGGTGCTGCATTTCGCATACTTATTACCGGTCTTCTACGTCAAATTATTTTAGAATGCTTACTGTTTTTCTCGCTAGGAAATTAATTGAAATATTTAAATTATTATTATTATTTTATACTGAATATAGATTACCATATTTATTATTATTATTGTAGGTTACTGGTGACGTTACGGTTTTTAGCAACTGGAGAAAGTTATACAAGTTTGCAATACGCTTTTAGAATATCTGTGGCGAGTATTTCAATTATAGTCCCAGAAACTGTAACTGCGATATATAATGAATTGAAAAAAGATTTTCTCTCGGTAAGGCTACACAATGTTATGAATAAGTAAAAATTGTTGATTGCCAAAATGTTTATTTCAGATACCTAATACTGCAGATGAGTGGAAACAAATCAGTAACAGATATTATCAACTTTGGGAATTTTCCCAGTTGCTTAATAGCTTTGGGTGTGTAAAACTACATTGTAATGTACTGATTAAGGGTTGATGATCCGATAAAGAAATAGAGTATTTCAAAACTACTTTGTTTCAAGTATTTGTTCATCACCTAAGAATTTGTACATTAATATAACAATAGAATTAATACAACAATTGACCAACACCCAAACTGGTCAGCAATTTTAAGTAGAACATCAACTTAACATTAGAAATTGTAACTAATTGTAGAATAATAAGTAACTGGCTTCCAACCGATGAAGTCGTGTTGTATTAAGATAATTTTGGCAATCAATAAAATGTTACAAAAGTGCATTGAGTTTTAACCCCGCAAAGGGCCAGTTATTACAACATAACAAAATGATATTGACAAAATATTGTTTTTTTTATTTAATTACAGATGGAAAACATATTGCTTTTAGAGCTTAAAATGCAGATGGTTCTTTCTATTTCAATTATATAGGATTTCATAGCATAATATTAATGGCTTTGGTGGATGCAGATTATAATTTTATTTATGTTGATGTGGGCTGCAATGGAAAAGCTAGCGATGGGGGCGTATATTTAAACAGTTCTTCATACTCTGCAGTTGAAAATAATTTATTAAATTTTCTGGATGATAATTATCAATGTAATAGAATAACGTCACATCTATGAATATTGAATTCATCGGCACTACTAGGCTTTCCCCTTTTTTTAAGTGAAACTTCAACTGGTGGGCCAAAATAAGTGTTGTATGCCAACAATATTAAATGGTTATTAGCGTCAAAACCAAATTTTACACAACTAGACATAGTAAAATTCTCATTATTTACGGTTTTATTCGACTGTTTAAAATTTTCTCGTAATTCCGTGAAGATAAAAAAGTTTTCTTGTGTCGTCTTATTAACGTTGAATGGGTTTTTCTTCTGGGCATTTCGTAGAACGTCTTCCCATTCTGCAGGAGAGTAAATAGCTGCTCGTCTTTTTGCGCAGTTCTCTACGAGCCCAAAATCTCTATCGCTGGGAAGCATTGTATGCCCAACTTGTGGGGAAACATGAACAATTTTTTTTAAATCTTTTTGTAAGTAAAAGATACAACCAAAAGCCGACGATTGTCCAATTTTTATTTTGGCCGCAGCAATTATCTGAAACGGCATATAGAGTATCACCTTTTATGTCATTTTCTTCACAATATTTTTTTAAATAACTTGCAATTTCTTCGGCTCCTCTTTTGGCAGTTGATTCATTCCAGAGATAGAAAAAACCTTTTTCAGGTGGTCTGCAACGATGTATACTTAAGTTGTAGCACCATAATTTTTTTTGTAGAAACAAGGGCCTCTGGTCAACTTTGGTGTCGGCAGGGCTTGTTGCAGGTCAAACGTGATAACATGAACTTGGTCATCATGCTTAGAGGCTTCAATAGCTTCGTTCATGATCTTTCGGGCTGCTTCTGCTTTTCGCAGATGTAATTTTTTTTGAGCATTTAGATTTTTTAATTCATCTTCGTTTCTATCTTGTTTTGCACGTGAAATTGCAACATTATACTAGTCACATTTAGCACAAGTGTCACATTTAGGAGATTTAAACGAAATGTTAAATTCTTCTGTAAAAATACGTCTATATGTCCTGTGATACTAGTGTCTTATTTTCTTCAGTAGCTTGTTTCTTGTACCCTCCATCAGGGATTGGATGCTATATTCAAGGTTCATATATTCCTTGTTTGGGGATTTGTGTCGAGTATAATGACTTTCGTATTTTGGCAACATTTCGATGAGTAGTCTTACGCTTTCTAAATCTTTCTCAGCGTATTTTTTCTTATGATGTGAGTGCCTTCCTCTACCATCTACAGTTTCTATTATATTGCCTTTTCGCATTTTGGATACAATGTTCTCAAGTCGTTCACGTCCAATTCCATGTATTCTAATGAAGGCTTGTTTACAAACAATGTAACTAGTTAAGTCAGATTGTATGCAATATTCCATTGTACAAGTTCTCCTTGTATCATGTCGCAGAGTTTTTCGTTTGACATTTTTCTTGCGAATACAACCTTGCAAGTACGTGTTCTGAAGATTGTGGTTGCCATATTTCCAAAATTGTGTGAAAATATCTGTTCTCACATTTTGAGGTATTTTTTCTAAACACCATAGTTTGCAATTACATGCTTCATCAGGAACTTTATTTCCCTATCTCATGGCCTTTTCCCCTGTAGGCATTATATTTTTGACCACTATCTTCTAATCGTTTATTTTTCTGCTGTCTGCTTTCTTTTCTTAATCTCTTTCTTCCTTTTTTTTCTTCCTATAATAAAAATTCATGTAAAACATGTTATGTATTTCTCACTTGACATAGTTTGTGTAAAATATGTTAAGTGATTCACTTACCAGGTTTTTTATCAAATTACAAGAAATAGTTCAGAAATGCTTACCTCCAAATTAATAGCCTCTTCTGACTCAATTTCAGATTCGCTGTAATTTGGATCACCATCGGAATCATCGAAAGGACTGGTCGCTGAACTTGAATCAGATTGTTCATCCATATTAGCAGTATTATTACCAATTTTTGGAAGTATGTTATGTGCGACAGACATGTTACTTCTTCACTTAACACATTTTACATGAAACATGACGCCGTGGTGGTGACTTAACACGTTTTACTACTTTCGACATAAGCGTCATCTATTCAAATTTTATGGTATCTGTGAATGAAAAGTTTTTTAAATGCACTTAACATATTTTACATGATAAAAAGTCAAAAACTGAGAAAGTGTTACTTAACACGTTTTACTTCCGAGCTCCTCATTTGTAAATGGCAATAATTAATTCTTGAAACATATCATAAAGAAAACTACATGTTAGTTATCGTTTTACTCCTCTCCCTTCTCTCGATCATAAGTGACTGGGTATTTCAACGCTTTGTTTTGGTAATTCAATGCTTATCAACTTTGATAGTTGTATAGAAAAATGAGCAGAAATTCAAAAAGAGTAATATCCATTGTTAATTTATTCGAGAAATCAGATGTTTTTCAATGGCGACAATACTGAGAATCGTAAAAAAAACTGCATAAAAAGAACTACTCCACTCCACTGAGAGTCAGAATGGCGGACTTTTTGCCAAAACTAATTGGATAAAACGCTTTTTGGATTGACTACCTGGATAAAAGTCCATTTGAATTGACGGTTAACGGATTATAATCTATTTGATTAAAATTACTACCACGGAAAAGTTTTGGTATAATAATAGTGGAATACATGAAAGAATTAAATGTTATTCCAAAACGTTGAAAAACTCAAAAAATAAATCATAATTGTTGTTGAAAATATAAAATGATTATTAATTCTATATTCGCACACCTCCATCTTCTTCGTTACAATCACATTCTTCCTCACACTCACTATCATGTTCGGTATGTGAGCGAGACTGTACTTCTAGACTGTCAAAATACTCTTTGAAAAATTTTAATCTTTCATTTTGTTGCCAATTCTCATCGTAAAGTGACAATAGTGTTTTCAAGTTTTTTATTTTTTCTTCTTTTACATTATGTTTAAGTGTTTTTTCTTTTGGATTCAGACTAGCAAGATTTATTCCCTTTTTTGTAATTCCGTTAAATTTTTTTGAGTCATCATCACACCTGTAGAACTGTTCCATTTTTGTTTTTACTACGCCTTTTCCGTCTTTCCAAAATACAATTCGTTTCATGTCTTTGATGCCGGTGAACTTCTTCAACTGCTTTTCTAAAGCTTTGTAATTTTAAATTTGCCAATCGATCCCAAGCCGATGTACCGTGTCAACTTCTCCGAATATTTTCACATATTCCTGATCACTCAGTAACACTTCATTTACTTTTAACTTTTTTTCAAGTCTCCCAAAGACCCGGCCAGCCGGCAGAAATGAGCAACCTCTGACTGGAAAAGTCATTCTAATCTCTTGTAGTTTGGTAGGAGCAGTGTTTGAAAACCACATTGCCAATGCGTACAGGCGGGTGCACAAGAAAGGTGACGACTCTTGACCAAGAAATCCGCTTTCTTTCAGTTGAGTAAACCAGGCATTCTCCATCTTGAAGGGAAGAGGGTGGGGTCATGTAGATTGTTAGAGACAACTTATCAAAGGCTTCACCAAACGTAGGTAATACGTAAGCCATTTTGTTTTACCAAAAATGGAAAATTTTTTAAAAACAAAATAAGTGTTTATTATACAAAATAAGTAATTACTAATAATAAAAATAATAGTAATAATAAAATTTATAATAATAATGTTAATTAATGATAGAAATAATAAAAAATAATAAAAGTCAAATAAAATAATAAAAATTGTGTTTTTTTTTTAAAAAAAAACCGTTTTTTACTAAAGTTTCGAAAGAATTCTTTAACAATTTAACTTAATTTAAAAATCTAATATAAAAAATTAAAAAACATTAAAATCGTGTACTGCTGCCCTGTTTTTCTATTACAGCTTCGAGTCTAGATTTCATTGACGACACCAGATTTCTAGTTGTTTCTTGTGTGATGTCTTCACGCCGTTTCTACTGCTTCCCACAGTTCCCCTGCATTTCCCGGTCGAAAATTATTATGGTATATTTTTTTTAACCATTAACGCCCATACGTTTTCGATGGGGTTCAGGTCTGGACTTTTCGGCGGCCAAGGCAGTAATCTTATTTGTTTATCAGCGAACCAATCCTTAACCACCTTGCTTGTGTGCACGGGACTATTATCCTAATAAAATTTAGAATAAGTAAATGGTTAATTTTTGCTATCTAATGCATTTTATAATATAATGACTTACATGCTGAAAAACAAAATTTTCACCGTGTCTGTGAGAGACTGATGGTAGCATTATATTCTCCAAAATATTTCTATAATGGTCACCTGTCAGCCTCTCATCGACATTCCAACAAACACCAGTGCCCTGGGCGCTGATCCATCCCCATGCATGGACCGAAAATCGGCCACTTTGTCGAGACAGATTTAAATATTTGTCTTCATAGCGGGTGTTATGTGGTCTATATACCCGCACGAGTCCCTTGTATGTTGATTGAAATATCTTCTCATCTGAAAAGATCACCTGATCCCAGAATGCGACTTCCTCTGCTACATATTGCTGAGAAAAACATAATCTTTTTTGTTTATGGCTGTCGTTCAATTGTGGCTTTTTTGCAGCCACATAGCAAGCTAATTCGGATTCCCCGATTCGCCTGCGGGCAGTCCATTTCGACCGTGGGAAATTCGTATTACGTGCCGCCTCAACGGCGTTGGAAAAACGATTTTCTTTTAAATAATTAATTAGTCGCTCATCGTCCTATGCGGTGGAGACCCTGGATAGTCCGCTGCCGCGAAATCGCCGGACGGTCTGGTGTTGTTCAAATTGTTTTTAATCTTAAATATACAATTTTTACTGACGTTTAATTGTTGGGCTATGACACCCATCGAAAAGCCGTTTTCTAATTTTGATATAACTATGGCCTTTTGTATGTCCGTTAAGTGTGGTGTCATGCTTAAAAACTATAATGCACTAGCACAATTTTAAAAATAACACAATACACAAAAAGAATCAAATCCGTATAAAAAATCACCAGCAAAGTGAATACTAGGCACAAAACAATTTTTTTTTTTAAAAAAACGACACAAATTTGTAACATCAACAAGAAATTAATCAAATAATCATCACCAAAGTGAATATTAGAATACGATAAAATCAACTGGTAAAAGCTAAAACGTCCAGTCTGGACTCTGTCAAGTTCAAAATAGCAATGATGAATAAATTTTTGAATTTTGAATTTACAGTAACAGTCATTTTTCAATAATAATTGAAAAGCAATTACCTGTTTTAAGAAAGATAACGATAACTGGAAGTTTTAACAAAGACAGCATCGGCTTCAGAATTTTTCAAACAGTGGGCAGTTCCTTTGAACTGTGTAATACTATTAAATAAGTATACAATTTTAATAGTTCAAAATGAGTATATATATCAAAGGATACATTATAACAAAAGGGATTGTAAATAAAGATTTCATTAATAAAAGTACGACAAATATTCAAAATAAATGTTCTGTGCACAGATTATATACGAAAATAAATAGAAAAAATGTATAATTCCTTTTTGTAACTACCTGGATATTTATATTTTCCAAGTATTTTTCTTCTAAGAAATAATTAAACAGCGCACTCAAACATTATTGTTACCAGTATTGAACAGATCGTATCTACATATATAAACTCAATATCCTGTATAGTATCATTATTAATTTTTTTTTGTTAAATTTCAATTCAAATTGGAAATTAATTACTGATCTAAAAATCTTTCATTATTGTTTACTTTTTCTCTGGCGCTCTGTAAATAAACAAGATAACACCCTTTATCCCCGCCTACTATTTTTGGTTGAATATCTTCCGTTCCAAATCTGACCTGCTAGACGTTGTGAGGACCTCCCTTGGAACCCTGATTTACACAGCCTCACAACTATCGTCTCCTTTCTTGTGCACCTGCCTATACATAACATAAGAATTCTTGTTCTGCCCGGCGCACCCATCTGCGAATAAACGCAAAACCCTGCAATTTAGCAAAATGTTGTTTTTCAAAAAGTGTATCAGAGAAGATGCAACTTGATCAGATCCTCTACCAGCTTGTGTTTCATTCCAAGTATAGAAATGTGAAAACAAGGTTTTATAATCGGTTACACAGAAATTATAAAACGAGAGTTGTCTTAAATAGTACGCCTCCCCAAGTGGTAATTTTGGAAGGTTCTGTACCTGTTGCATGTCAAAGCAGAACACTTTAAAGTGTTTTTCTTCTTCCTTCATCAAAAGGTTAAACTGCTTCGCCCGTAACTTATGAACACGCAGTTCAGTCATAATGCCAACTCGTTGGGTGGCATCTTCACAGTTCTTAAGTTCGGATTTTTTCCGGAAACGAATGCTGCAGACATCGGAAGCAGGACTTTAAGTGCTGGATCCACAGAAGTATTATAAATTTTCCACAGTCGTGTAATATTAAGATTTGCTGGCAAATAAAGTCTTTTAGATTTAGCTCGTTTATAATGACTTTCAGTTGCTTTCAACTGTCCTATAAATTCCATTACTTTGTTTTTCTTATCTAATTTTTTTGCAGATCGATGATCCCCTCCTCGATGTTCTTTAATATCATTTCCAGCAACAATAGCCTTTGTCATTGTATGAAGTCGTTTAAGAGAAATCCCAAAAGACTTCTGCAACATTTTTTGGCACACGCGATACGTACTACCATCTATAGTGTACATTCTGTATTCAGTAGATAATACGTGTTTTTGTTCTCGGCAATTTGGTTTATATTTGTTGTGTCGCCTTTGGGGAGACTGTACTTTGCAGAAATATGCCAACTTGCGATCCTGCACAGTTTTATCGGTGGTCTCAAATACCTTTCTTCTTGCTGCTATGATGTCTTGTTTGGAGATTTTCAGACACTTATACGTACGACTGTCATGGCTACATGGTCTTTCAAAATTTTCCAAGTTTGGGAAATGATCCAGGTATCTTAAGGTAGATGAAACAAAAATTATTACACTATAACCTAACTACTAAGAAACATTGGGTATCCTACCGTAAATCTTTTTTTTGTCGTTTTGTCGGCTTACGTTGTCTTTTCCTACTCCCTTGACTACTACCACTAATAGTAACTCCTTCCATTTCCATTTTTAACTTGCAAAAAACTTTTAAAAACAAAACACGGTCAAAGCAAAATGTAAGTAAAATAAAATTCTTTTTGCTTTCACAATATTCTGGATAATATTGCTTTTGCATCCAAGGTTCAATTATGACTGCAATT
The DNA here is from genome assembly GCA_039776855.1 of Mylabris sibirica. Classification (NCBI taxonomy): domain Eukaryota; kingdom Metazoa; phylum Arthropoda; class Insecta; order Coleoptera; family Meloidae; genus Mylabris; species Mylabris sibirica. The sequence continues at coordinate 151,859 of CM077841.1, read as the reverse complement.
TCAAACAGGATAGAACACGTTTTGAACTGATTTGAGTAGGCACTCGGGTTAGAACCAGAATTGGGTACATAACGCCATCTCCAACACAAAAGCGAAAGTTTTGGATAATATTCCTTTTGGATTTTTGCTCCTCAAATATAAACAAATATAATTATTTTTAAACGTCGAATGAATAATAAATCTAGTAATAGATGTATATTATAATACAAACCTATATTTGAAATTTGAATATATTAAAAAGCACTATTTTTTAATGAAAAAATTAATTAAAAATAAAAATAAAAAAATGGCGATCTTTTATAATTTACATATGTACATATGTTTAAATAAGACCTATTATCGAACTTTTGTATTTTCACTTGCAATTCATCAAAAAGTAGACTTGCTACTCAGAATTCATAACAGTATTTTGGAAAACGAAAAATTAAACCAATAATTCTAATAACATGGGGAAGGTGTACTGGAAAATATAAAAACGTAAGAGGAAAAACAATCTTCATTCATAAATTAATTCAAAAAAAAGAAAAATAATAATCATAAAAATAATTGTAATAATCGTAATCATAATAATTACAATAATGATAATATAAAAACTAGTTTTCAATATTTTTCAACAGTTATTAGCGAATTTTTTTTAAAAAAAATTATTAGCGAATTTTTTTAAAAAAAATTAGCTAATGACGAGATCCTCACTTTTGAATTTACGAAAAATTTTTGCACAGAAGTTCGTTTTGGGACCTCAGGAACCCATATCCACCGTTCGTTAAAATTTTTATATATATATACATATATATATATATATATATATATATATCTTTTTTGACTACATAAAAAAAGAATATCAAAAATTGTTGGAACAGCAATACAGCTTACTGTCTACTTCTGTTACTACATCTTCGTTTTCAGACCGCCACCTGGAAAGAAAATTAATGGAAACTTTTGACAAAAAAATTAAGATTATTTACGCTGAAAAGAGAGAGTTTCTTGCTTCATTTTCTGCTACTCTTTTAACCTATAAGGATTTATTTAAAACGATGGCAATAAAAGAAACCGTTCGGTCAGTTGCAAAGCAACTTCGAGAAGAAATACTTAACTCACCCAGAAGAAATTTGCCTGAAAATTGTACGGCTGAAGATTTGATGATGGGAGAATGCGATAATGTGCCCGAGCTTCTTACTTGTTTTTTGGAATCACTCATTTGGGGTGATATGTCTCATATATCCAAAAAGAAACGTGAAAGTAGAAAAAATAAAAATGAACTTTTAGCGAATTTTTTTAAAAAAAATTAGCTTATGACGAGATCCTCACTTTTGAATTTCCGAAAAATTTTTGCACAGAAGTTCGTTTTGGGACCTCAAGAACCCATATCCACCGTTCGTTAAAATTTTTTTATATATATATATATATATATATATATATATATATATATATATATATATATATATATATATATATATATATATATATATGTATATCCACGATAACTGCCGTAAAAATAGTCCAATCTTAATGAAACTTGGCACAAAAATCGGTCTTTGGAATAGCTTGGATGAGTTCGTTGGCCAGACTGGTAGGGCCAACACTTTTGGAATAAGAGCTGAAGAAATGTTAAAAAAAAATCATTTTCAATATTACATTTGCTTAGATTTTGATGAAAATTAAAATAATAGTAGAGCAGTCCATTCTCTATGACCCAGAAAAAAAATCATCAAAATCGGTTCATTGGATCGCAAGAAAAATGCAAAAATCTCTTTTTTGAGTATAAGCAGTAAAATCACGTATCTAAGATGGCTATGTGTTCTGACAATTGATATTAGAAAAAAAATTGAATATCGCGGGGGGCAACTAATTTTGACAGTTAATATTAGACGCAAGGCCTGCTAGAGAATTTCGCTTGAAAAAATCAAGCAAGCCTTGATGAAACGTATTACGGGAAATGAATTTATTAGTTGATTCAATGTTATTAAAATATATTAATTGTCAGTATCATAAGAATGTTTTGCAATCAATATTTCAGTATGTAGATACATAAAAAATTCGCTATATAAGGTACTTGCTGGCTTTGGAGATTTTTTTTTATTTTAGAAAACCAAAAATCCATTTTAAAAATTGGGCTGATTAAGTTAAATGAAAATTATATGTATTTAAAAAAATTCTCGAAGTTTTTCCCATAAAAATATTTATAAAATTTTCATTACATATATTTTGGGACTTTTAGTCGCATCTTCAGATCTACATAAGTATGTAAATTTAAAATATTTTGTAAAAGTAATGTATCTGTATATTAATACGTGAAGGAAAAACTTTGCCCCCCTTTTTAAGCTTATTGAGCGCACGGAGGAGTATGAGATATGGCATAGGTAAAGTTCATATGGAGAAGAAGTGCATAGAGATAAAATTTATGCGGAATATGTGTTACAAATACATTAAATAAATTCTTAATTTTGTTGAAAATTGACAGTTGTAAATGACAACGGTGACAACAAAACAAGCGCCAACTACTGAGAAAAAGTAATTACAATACAATATACAGAAAAATTTCTAAAGTTTGCAAGATTTTCTCTCATAATAATAACCATGCATTAGAGTAGTGTACGTAAAAAAGAATAAGCATTGTAAGCCACAGATCACAGACCAATTACTATAGAATAACTGACATGTGTTACAAGCATTGATTTATTATTAGATCAAGTAGGTGTGTGTTAAGTATTTAACAAAATTATCGCAAAATATAGCGGAACCAAAATGTCAAAATCAACATCGTAAATCTAAAGGATGGGTATTTCTGAAGTGAGAATAGGAAGCAAGGGTGAAGTACATTCGATCTATTTAACAGTTTGTATGTAGCTAAAATTTCCAATTATGTACATGGTACATATATGTACATTAAAATTTGCAATTTTATTTTTGACAATTTAATCCGCCATGTTTGCCAATAGTTTTTTCAAAATTTAACATACGCATACTTAATCTAACAATGCTTATTTAAAACTGTTGTGCTTTTCGTTTACTATGCTGATGCATGGATATGTTGATATAAAATCCTGCAACTTTTAAGAATTTTTTCCTAATGTAACTCCCCCTAATATTTTTATATGTCTGAAGTTAGAAAAAATTCCTCTACCCGAAAATGCAATAAAAAATAGCTGCCATTTAAAAAAACTTGATGATGATGATGATGTCATTTCTTTGCAATGGTAATTGATAGAAACGTTTTTCAAAATTTTCATAAATAAAAAAGTTATGAATATTATGTGTTACTTTCGACTCAGCCTGTATGTATGTAGTGCTTATACCAAAATATTCAATACAGGATGTCCCGTAAGTCGCGCATTTCTTAAAGAATATACAGGATGTTTGCTCTAAATATGGTTGATCAAATGAAACTCCTAATAGTCGACGAGCGTTTCAAAAAATATTTTAAGGATTTGTAGGAGGGTCCTTGAAGAGCATGTCAGCAAAATAAGAGCCTCGTAGCTATTTTGAGAGTTGGTCAAAAAACGCTCATTTCTGACGATGTAGTGATTTTCTAAAACGAACAAAACACGAAAAACGACTTACAATTAGAATGAGTCTAGGATCCTTCCAAAATTGATTTTTTTCGTTTTTCTCCATTTTATTCTGGAACAGGTGGAAATATTTTTTATTTTCTCTGGAATATAATAGAGAGAAACGAAAAGAATCAATGTTGGGAAGGTCTCTGAGTCATTTTTAGTCGTTCTGCGTGTTTTGTTCGTTTTTTAAAATTGCGACATTGTCCAAAATGATGGTTTTTTGACCAACTTTGAAATTAGCTACGAGGCTCTAATTTTGCTAAAATATTCCCTAGAGACTCTTCTACAAATCCTTGAAATATTTTTCGAATCCTTCGTCAACTAATAGGAATTTCTTAGAATTCACCATACTTAGACCAAACGCCCTGTATAGGGCATGAAATGATAAGACGAAAAGTTTGTATAATTTCTTCATCTGACGGACAGGTAATTAGTTATTAATTGAAGAATTTAAGTATTCAATCAGGTGCTCGCTATAGCAATGAAAAGAGACCAGGAATGAGCCATTGACGGTAGGACACGGGAAGCGGACCAGTTAGCAGGCTGGCACGATAGCCGTTGAAACTAAGGGAACACCTGATTGTTTATTTAATTTAATTAATTACTAATTACCTGTCCATCAGATCAACAAATTATACACGACTTTTCGTCTTAGAATTTTATTCCTTATCTGCTTCTTAGAAGCAAATGCGCGATTTACGGGACAGCCTGTATAGTATGTAGGTATTAGAGTACTACTAATACATTAACTGAAAAATTAACGAATTGCGGTCGAATTTCGACCATTGGGCGATCATTAGTATAAGTAAATTTCTGATAGGTTTAAAAAAAAATATTCAAACATTGTTTTCACAAAATGTTTCAAATTTATATATGTAGATCTGAAGATGCGACCAAACGTCCCCAAAACATATGTAATCACAATTGTATTAATATTTCTTTGGGAAAGATTTTTTTTAAATATTCATTTTCATTTTAATTAATCATCCCATATTTGACCATTTGAGAATGCATTTTTGGTTTTCCAACATAAAAATAATTGATGAATAATAATGAAAACGACTGTAGTTCTAATCCAAGGTATGTTCAATAAAATTAGGTAAACTGGTCATAATCAGTATCACGTCAAAAAGCTGTTACAGATTCCAACAAAGCACATCAAATTGTTTAAAGTTTAAAATTCGAACTCATTTCCTAAATCGACGTAAATTTACCTAATTTTATTAAGTATACCTTGAATTAAAACTAGTTTTCATTATTGTTACAATTATTAGTAAAAAATTATGTTGTATTTATGCCGTGAACCACCTCTTCCACGGCCACGACCTTGGCCCCTACCTTTATTTCCACGTGGTGTCGGCCACTCTGTAAATTAATCGGAGCAAATATAAGAACTACCTACCAAAAAAATCGGCTACTTACTTTTTTTCTTTTTTTTCCCATCATTATCATTATCATCATCCTTATCATTATCATCATCATCATCATCATCATCAGCATTGGTACTATTATTGGAATTTTTTCAATTATCTCTTTCAACTTCCTGATTTCTTCTTGAAGTTCTATAAATAATAATAATATTCCTAAGTGACAAATTTAACAAAAGTATAACAACTTACGTGCAATTTGATTATCTTTTTCCTCATTTCCCATGATATTAGTTGTACTAATAATAACAATAATAGTTGCAGTAACAATAATAATAGTTATAGTAATAATACTATTTGTAGTAATAATAATAATACTAGTAGTTGTATCCGTAGTGTTGTCCGTACAATTGTTGGATGAAATCTAATCTAATAACTCTCACTGCTGACGAATACGATGTTGCAATTTTGCTATTATCTAATGTATGAATAGGGGGGGGGTAGATGTATACGAGATGTCAGCATTTTTGTATTGAACATTGTTGTCTATAATGCCGGATCCACACGTTTGCCTAGGCTTGGTAGGCGCTGGCAAACTGCAAAGGCTTGTTTAGGTTTGAGGAATATCCACACGCTTGCTAGTGTGTTAGTATGCTCTGAACAAGCAAGCATTACGGACGTCGAGGTTGTGTCAGCCATATCCTATTTTTATGATAAAATTAATAGAGAAAATGAAAAAAAACTACGACAAAGAAGAAATTTTATGCCGGATCCACACGTTTGTATAGACTTGGCAAGCGTCCGCAAATTCAAACGTGTGGAAAGGGTGTTTGGTTTGGCTTGTGTAAGTTTGGGAGCACTTGTGACCGATTCGATCGAGTGTCGGTTTTTTGACACAAATCAAAAGAAGTTTGTGGCAAGCGTTTGCGAAGCGTCCACACGTTTGTGTAGATTTAGTTTCGGTTGAGCAGTAACAGCGGACAGAGGTACGATTTTATTTGTTTTTAAAATAATACTGCAATAAAAATGAACTAGTCCAACGAGGATATTTCACAATTTCCCAACCAAACACCCTTTCCACACGTTTGAATTTGCGGACGCTTGCCAAGTCTATACAAACGTGTGGATCCGGCATAAGAATTATATTATTATTATTATTCTTTATAATAATTAATTGCATCATTTCTTTGGAAATAACTGATTTTACAAAACTATAAGGCTAGGCGCAAAATGAGACGCAGTTTGGTGAGGTGATGCAGCGTGAGTCACGGCGAGATTTTGTGAATCCAAGAAATGAATACAACTGCGCAAATTGATTCTTAGTGTGACGTGACGCAGGTTTAGCTTAGGTGAGCCCTGCGGAACGCAGTGGTGAAACCGCCGTTTCTTGTATATTCACGGCGCGTCTATAGTAAAAAAAATGGAAAAAAGACTGATTAAAGCCGTGCGGGTTCGGCAAGTTTTGTACGATACCAGCCATGCAGACTATATGAGAACAAAACTAAAAACTGAAAAGTGGGAGGAAATCGCTAAAAAAATTGGAATGAAAAATAATAAGTTTATTTATTTATTTTAAATAGTATATATCTCAGTATTTCCCTCTAGCAACACTTTCCCTCCGCCAAGGTACCGCGCCCGCGGTGTTGAAATAATTTGTAAACTTTTGTTGAATGTCAAAAGCTTTCTATGTACTTCATGCATTGCTCGGATGCAATGGGAGCAGCTGATCTTCCGGCATGTCTTCGATTTCTTCCACTTCACTTTGAGGTACTGAATATTTCCTTAAATAATTGTGCAATACACATGATGCCTTCACAACATCAATGACACTTTCTACTTTAATCTCAAAAGGTGCTCAGAAAACTCGAAATCGCGAGGCAACTATACCAAAAGCGCATTCAACAGTTTGGCGTGCTCGCGACAGTCTGTAATTGAAGACCTTGCTCTCATAATTATCTGTGACACTTCGTTTAGGATAAGGTCGCATCAAATTCTCAGATAATGGAAAGGTCTCATCTCCTACAAACACATATCGAGGGTGGAAAGGCAGGAACTCGTAAGTTGTAATGCACTGATTTTACAGGAGAGCAAATAAACTGAATAACACTTGTATTAATGGCTTTGAAAAACTGCTTTTTCCAAAAATGAGTGTTTGTTAACACTATAAAATAAACATAGAAAACTTTTTTTGTTTTACAGCGAATAATGAAAATAATTCTTATTTACGAGGTACTGTCTTTTGGGAACATTTGGTTACGAGGTATTGCATTTTATTAAAACTAATAATTATTGTAACTAGTTATGCTTGGAAAAATAGTTTTATTAAAAAGTATATGCATTTGGTAACTCTTTAAACTAAAATAAATACTTCTTATAACACAAAAAAAAACAAATTTAGTAATAGTTATCACAATAATGATCTAAGTCTTCTCTTTGGCATCATTGTAAGGCAAAAAATCATAATAACCCCAACAATCTTGTGGGAGGCATTTCTTTATTATTTGGAGGTGTTCATATTTTGTTTTTGTGATTGGGATCCTAGATTTGTATAAAGGAGGAAATGTAACGTTTCCAAGATCAATTTTCGAAGGACGGATAGGTAGTTCTTGGAACTCGGAATTAAAATTAACTTTGTAGCTTATTTTTCCATCTTTATACCTTAGATCCCGAATGTCTGTTACTAAGCTACCAGAATCACCCATTCTTGAGGGTCTGATAGATTTATATTTTAGCAAACTCTTCTCTCCAAAGTTTCTGAAAAAATCAAACTCTTTGCTGATTGCAATGTATGGTGACGCAGATCTGGCCTCTCTTGTTATCCTTAAGTAGTCGCTTGGTAAATATATTTCCTTGTTTTTCAAGCGTGTTTCTATTGCACTATGAACCGAGTCACACTCCATCTGAGTGTGACCCTTTTCTAAAAATTTCTGAGTAGTTGTGACTTTATGTTTCTCAGACAGATGTAGCAAACCATTAGAGAGAATTGAGTTGCGATTTTGCGCGGTACATCCATCAGAGTAGATTACTATGGGTAATTTATTGTTGATGTTATTCAAAAACTTTCCTTCTAAGTAGTCCACTAAAAAGGAAGCATAAGTTGAAGCTTGTCCTTCAGCTTGTGTCTCATTAAACCAGTAACAAACTACTTTCTTAGTAGCCATGTTATACACCGTAAAGTTATGGCAACAGAGTTTTGTCTTGTAATAAAGGCTGCTTGCTGGAATTTGCGGTGATAACTTTACCGCTTGAACGTCCATAGTTATTATATAACATTCTCCATTTAATGCGCTTTCTTTATCTTTTTCTTTTTCGGATCTAGCCAAATTTGTTCTAGAAATATGCTGCTCATAATCTTCTTGGGAAACGTTCCCATTTTTGTGCATAAAGCAAATATCGCACTGATCTTTGCGTGGTTGATATAACGAAATATTCATTGCCTTTGCCGTGATTGTGAGCAACTTGGAAGAGAGAACTTTCCTGTTTTCATCTTCACATCTTTTCACATAAACTTTAAACAAGTCATTCCAAGATTGAAAACTTTGTTCCAAGTACATTCTGTCCGTATCTTTTCGACAATAGTGTGACGGTAGTTTATTCAGTTCTGTAAGAAATGATTTCAAAACGATTCGGTCTTCTTCAAAAACATCGTAACGTTTGGGTCTTGATGAAATTTCCACTGCTGTGCTGGTGCTCATTCCTTCTTCTGCTTTCAGAGCCCACAATCGTGCAGACCATTCACTCAAACATAACGTATTTAGGTACATGGTTTTGCAAACAGGAACAAGTAAACTGTTGTTCACAATTAAATGATACTTCAAAGTTACCGAACGTCGAGAAGTCTCATTGACAGGTCTCTTTTTGTCAAATATTTTTATTGTATTTGCTACATAAATCTTCCGCTGATCCCACGTCATTTCAGACCAAAATTTGGAAAATATTCGTACTGATCGGTAATTTCGCAGCATTTTTTAGTTGATGATTTTTTACAACGGCAACGTCCTCTCTAGGTGTATCATGAAAAGTGTTTTTTTGATGTCTTGGTTTTCTAAATCCAAGATAACTTTTTCCAGTCATTCTGAACTTTTTATTCTCAATTCTTTTGTTTTGACCCTGACTTTTTTTTCTTTTCCCAGATGTTGCTCCATCATAACTATTTATCGATGTTGAATCACCTTCGCTATTCTCATCTTGAGATGATTCGTTTACAGGAACTAGATAGTCATTGTCTTCGGCATCGGCATCCTCTTCAGCTGAAATTGCGTCTGCGTCGCCCCTATCTGAATCGTCTCTAAAATCTTCCGTAATATAGTTTTCCTTATTATGTGCCAAATTTTCATTACATACTGCACTATCTTGACTAGAAAATGATTCTTCGACAACATTCACTAATTTATTACCATGATCTTCTAGTGGAATTTCTGTTGTACCATCTACCACAATTTCGGTCCAATTTTGACAATCTTCTCTACAGCTTGACAGATCTACATTGTCACTGCAATAATTATCCTGAGAACTGGGAGCATTTTCTTCAAAAATGACGTCCGTCTTCAGGACTTACGACGTTATTAATAACGGTGTTTGAAATGTCCGAAGTGTCAGAAGTTTGAATACTATCGACGCTATTTTTATCATTTTGTTGGTCTTCAATTTCAGTTTGAACAGCCAAAGCCGCTTCAAGAATTCTTTTTGTTCGATTTGACATTGCCAAGTGATACCTCGTAAATCAACGAAAAGGAGAAAGCAGGAACTCGTAACTTCATTCTGTGAAAATAATACAAAATTATACTTACATTTTCGAATAAATAGTGTCGCAAAAATTATTAATGTAATAGAAAGTTGTCGAAAAATGTTACTCAAAATACTTCTACTTAAAATTTAGATTGTTATAACGCAATTTGTAGAACTTACCAAGCCACACAATGATCGATCCACACTTCACTATTTAGTTACGAGGTAATGTGTTGATAATTTGGCGCTAACAATTTACGAGGTACTGTTCTTGGCAGATTTCTGTATTTAGGATTTTTTCTCTGGTTTCACACTTTGTCAACAGATGGCCAAATCCGTTTGAGACGCGAATATAATAATAACTTATTTTTCACATTTTTGTTAGTTACGAGTTCCTCTCTTTCCACCCTTGATATGGTATTGGGTCCGCAAGTGAAGGCAGTACAGTAGGTGCTGGAAGATGTAAAGTTTGCTTTAGCATTTTCTTTGAGAAAACGCTTGTATGGAAAACATTTCCATCACTAAATCTTCCTTTTGATCCTACATCAATAGTGATGAATTTATAATCTGCGTCGACAACAGCCATTAACACAATGGAGAAAGTATGTTTATAATTGATATAAGAGGATCCACTTTTACCAGGCTTTTTAATGACCACATGTTTACCGTCAATGGCACCAATGCAATGTGGAAATTGCCATTTATTCTCAAATAAAACTGCAACTGATTTCCACTGTTATCCAGTTGGTTCTGGTAAATATACTTGTTGCATCAACTTCCAAATTGCCTTAGATACATCTCGCACAATGTTGGAGACTGTCCGATCACCCATTCTGTACCTGTACGCCATACTTTTGTAATTGTTTCCTGTGGCCAAGTATCTGAAATAAAATAATCTGTTTAAAAAAAAACTGTAATGTTGTTTTTGCCCAGGTTATAGCTGGCCAGAGAAATATCAGGGTCGAAGTGTTAGTTGGGACAGGTTTGGTCGGTACTCGTGCGCCACTCACTGGTAACAGTGAGAAAATATATAAGACGGCACAAACGGATGATATATACACTTTATTTACAACTATATACACTATTTACAAGTAATCGGGTATTCTTCCGGGACGGTTGATCCTGGTCGCCACCAGCCACGGCAGAATCGGTCTGGATGGGTAATTTCGGTTGGCGGATAGACACAGCCAGAATCGGTGCAATCAACGATCGGAATACTCCGGGTCGCCAGAGAGCCACTGCCGGAATCGGTACAAACAATACAAACGATCGGATTATTCCGGGTCGCCAGAGAGCCACTGCCGGAATCGGAAAACAACGGGAATACTCTAGGTCGCCAAAGAGCCACCGCTAGAGAGGTCTAGATTGGAAGCCGGAAAGGAATGGTATTGAATGGTGAATCAACGGCCGGTCGGTTGGTTTATATTCTTTCCGTTATCGCTTCTGTCTAGCGACTTGGGCGCTACCACGCTTCCACAATCCGAGCCTGCGCGCTCACTCCCGGCATATTAGTCGTCGGCTGGCTGCCGCACCGGACGCTTCGTTACAAAACTTAATAATGTTTTTCAAAGTTTGTAATAGCAGTTTATATAACAGGTGCCGTCCTGTTTCGGCTGTGGTAGAGTTCGCGTCGCGTATTCCTACAGTGGAAACATAACCTGAAATTTGTGAATCGGCACGTTTTTGGTTGCTCCTCAGTGGGGCCCATTTTGGTGATCTTTTATACTGATATTGTGGTGCTTGTCTCCAGGTGTGGTGTGGTGTTGCGGTGCTGCGCGTTTGAAGACCCCCTTGTGGGGCTCTGGTTGTTTTAGTTGACTTTGCTAGTGGTCTAGGTGCGTTGTTCGTGATTTTCGGTCTTCTGCCCGGAGTCGAAAGTCTTCGGTGAGTGAAAGTAGTGGTATATTTGTGCGTTTCGGAGCGTGTAGAGTCCGATTCCGGTAGTCCCGGAATTTTGCCCGGAGTCCCGGAGTTTTCCGGGTGCTCAGTTTTGTGTGTTCGGTCGATTTTTGGTGGTCCCGGACTTTTGCCCCGGAGTTCCGCAGTCCCCGGATTTTGGTGTTTGGCGGTCGTTTGTTCAGTTGGCGGTTTGGGGGTGGCTTCTCCGTCCTCGCTGTCGGCGGCATTCGCCGTCTCTGGTGTTGGTTTTGGTGGAGGCGCCTTTGCTGCCTGAAAGTAACGACTTGGCGTTAGTAAATAAATAGGTCGTATATATATTTATCGGTATAAACTAAGATATCGTGAACTATAAGAATATAGTGGTTATAATACAATTTTGTGTGGTTTTACTAACTTTACGGTGGTTTTGAGTGTCTGTTTTCACGATGTCCGACGTGGAATCGATGGAGACGACGGAGACGACAGAGACGTCTAGGAGAGGGTTCAACACGAGACGTGGTAGAGGGTCTGGTGCGCGAGGAGGCTCTAGAGGTATTAGCGTTGGCAGCGAGGTAAGTGCTGGAAGCGCAGGTAAGAGGCGTAGAGAGGATTTGGGTAGCTCCGACGATGAATGTGGGAGTGATTTCGACGATCTTGTTGGCAATGGTAGAGAGGACCTTAAAAAATGAGAGAAGTAGGGGAACAACTACGGCAAATAATATTTAAAGAGTCCAATAAGATCTCCAAGGTCACAGGGGAATACATACTTAATAAAGTGGCGGTGTATGAGGAGATGCTGATGGCACTCCTAATGAAAAATGAAAACTTGAGGGGTAGGCTTCGGCAACAGAGTAAGGTGTCTGCGGCTACACTTAGAGATAGGTCAGAGGACAGGGATGAGGACAGACGGGGCACAGGGTCTGGTAAGGCTGCTCGATCGAGATCTAGATCTATATCGGCGAAACGCAGGTCGTTAGCTGTCGTGGTGAGGGCTGCTGAGGGCGCCAAGGACTTAAACAGCGACGAAATCAAAAAGACTGTGTTAGAAAAGGTTGCTCCGGAGATCGGTACTGTTAAGGTGCGTGCAGTCGGGAAAATTCGTGATGGTATTGCGGTGGAAACTCAGAGCGCGGCTGATCTCCTGAGGATCAAGACTTGTGAGGGGTTTCAGAGGGCGGGTTTACGTGTCGATCCTCCGAAGAAAATAGGGCCCAAGGTCATTATCTACGACGTAGATAAGGAAACTACGAATGAGAAGCTCCTTGAGGAGATTTACAGCAGGAACGTCGAGGGGGTGATTCCCAGGCGAGAATTTCAAGAGAGAACGAGAATCATTAGCCGATCAACGAAGAAAGATACTGGTAAGGGCAACGTGGTCGTTGAGCTCCATGCGGCTTGCTTTGAGCGGTTGGTCACCACTGGCCGGGTTTTCTTAGGTTGGAACTCACTAAGGTGCCGTGAGTTCGAAGGCGTACAGCGGTGTTATGCGTGCCTGGCTGTGGGGCACTTTTTGCGAGAATGCAAGAGCGCGCGACTGTGCATAAAATGCGGAAAGGAAGGTCACAAGGTGAGTGATTGTAAAAACAAGGAAGAATGCGTCAATTGTAGAAAGAAAGGGAAAAGCTGTGGTCACTCGGTGTTCTCAAAGGAATGTCCGGAGAACGCAAGAGCACTGCAGAGAGCGAGAGAAAGGGTGAGCACTGACTGAGAAATTCAGGGTGCTACAACTAAATTGTCAGAAGTCTGCTAGTGTTATGCATGAGATGGCTGCGATCATGTGTGAACAGAGTGTGGATGTGGCGCTCATTTAGGAGCCCTATGTATGTATGGGTCGGGTGGTTGGCGTGCCATCGGGAATGATAGTGATTGCTGCACCTGGTAATCCAAAGGCGGCGATCGTAGTGAATGCAGCAAATTTGGAAGTAATGAATGTTTGTACGGTGAATGAGGAGTGTGTAGTTTGTGTATGGTTGAAGTGGAAGGGTGGTGAGTCTGTTCTCTGCTCACTCTACTGTGTGTTTGGTGGAGAGATTGAGCAGGACGTGGCACTTCTGTCACGTGTCGTCCGCGCGGCTGGTGGGCGGCCCCTACTTGTGGGAATGGATGAAAATGCTGTGTCACCAATGTGGCACAGTAAGAGTGATAGAGTTAATGATAACCGACGTTCACGGGGTGAAGTAATTGAGGAATTTCTGATTGGATCCAATTTGAATGTGTTAAACGTGTGGTCGGAGTACTTCACTTTCAGTGGGCCTACAGGTGAGAGTGACATTGACGTGAGTGTAGTGAATGAAAGGTGGATGAACAAATATGTGTGTGAGTGGAATGTAAGGCCTAGCTGGAGCGTGAGCGACCACAACGCTATAGAGATCTGTGTGGAATTAAGAAATGAGAGTGAAAGAGAGAATGAGAATGAACGTCAGCGTGGATGGATTTGCAAGAATGTCAGGTGGGGTCTCTATCGGTCTGCGTTGCGGATGATGGCTGATAGCAAGTCGATTGAGGAATTTGTTGCGCTTGGATCGGATGGTATGGTGGAGTGTATGGAGGGCTGGATTCAATGCGCGAATGATCTATGCATGAAACGTATGAACGAGCGCAGATATGGATGCAGTAAGGTTAAATGGTGGAATGCGGAATTGAGCAGACTGAGGGCGGTGGCACGAAAGCGCAGGCGAGAATGGCAGAATGGTCGCAGACGTGGTGTGAGTGAGGACACATTGTGTCAGTTGCGAATGAGTATGTGCTTCTCTGCAGCAGAATACAAGAGAAAGATGAGAGAGATAAAGGAGGAACATTTAAGAGCCTTTGTAGCAGATACTGGCAACAGTGACCCGTGGGGACAAGTATACAAGATCTGCAGGAAAAACACTGGAGGTGAAGCGCTTCCGATCATTCAGAACGCTGATGGATCGGTCGCCACGTGGTCAGATAGTATGAGGGCTCTCCTTAATGTGTTCTTTCCGGCAAGCGTGATGACTGAATGGGAGAGAGCCACTGAGTGGCCTGGCAATGTGCGCGTGTTTTGTGAGGATGAAATTTGTGTGGCTGTTATGAGAGCGCGTGCGAGAAAATCTCCCGGGCTGGATGGCATAAATGCAGAAATGGTTAAACAAGTATGGAATGCGGTGCCGGAATATATGAAAAGCATGTATGATGGATGCCTTCTCGAGGGACGTTTTCCAAAAAGATGGAAGACGGCGAGGCTGGTTGTTTTGCCGAAATCCGGGGACAGGCCGAGGTCGGATCCGAGCTCGTATAGGCCGATTTGTCTGCTTCCTTCTCTCGGGAAGGTATTGGAACGCATGATGGTTGAGCGAATGATTAGTAAGATTGGAGATAGAATGAATGAACACCAGTATGGGTTTGTGAGAGGAAAGTCTACGGACGACGCGTGGATGGAGCTTACGAGGCTGGTGAATGGGTCGACCAAGAAGTATGTACTAGGAGTGTTTGTTGATTTCAAAGGAGCGTTTGATAATTTAGAATGGATGAGCGTGATTGAGAGGCTGAAAGCCTGGGAATGTGAGGAACTGCTGCTGTGGGAGAGTTACTTCTCTGAGCGAGAGGTACGTGTGATTGGGAAGACCGAAACAATTTCGGTAGAAACGTCTCGGGGGTGCCCGCTGGGGTCCATTATTGGTCCCTTTGCGTGGAACCTGGTCATGGATCTGCTGTTAGAACGACTGAGGGGAGGTGGCTTCCCCGTAGTAGCGTATGCCGACGACCTTCTGCTGATCATCGAAGACGACCGTAGGAGAGGCCTAGAGGAGCGAGCGACAAATTCTTTGCGAATAGTTAGTGACTGGGGAAAGGAGGTGGGTGTATCCATTAATGAACGAAAGACGTTGATGATGATGTTCTAATGGTGTCTGTCTGTGAATAGACCTCCTTGCGTGAAAGTCGAAGCGAGAGCAATTAAGTATGCCAGGCAGATTAAATATCTGGGTGTTACGATTGGGGAACGAATGAATGTGACGCCGCACCTTGTTGCATTGCGTGACAAGATAGTCGGCGTAGTAGCGGGCGTAAAGCGTGTATTAAGGAGAGACTGGGGACTGATGGACGAACTGTGCGAATGTGGTATAAGAGCCACCTTACGGCGTGCGTGATGCATGGCGCTGCAGTCTGGGCCAGGAGCATGAGAACGCAAACAGGCAGAAGGTGGATAGGCAGGTGTGAGAGGGTTGCATTATATGCAAGTCTGAATGTGTGTAGAACGGTGTCAACCGACGCAATGAGGGTGCTTATGGGTAGTCTCCCGTGGCACCTAGAGGCCAGAAGACGCGAGCGGTTGTACAATGAAAGAAAGGGTGAAAATGTGTCTAATGAGAACATAGATGAAAGGAGACGTGTGATTGAGGAGGAGTTATGGGATGAATGGCAAGATGAATGGGATCGTGCGGCAAATGGTCGAGTGCTGTACGGTTTTATGAAAGACGTGGGGTTTGTCAGACAGAACCCATGGTTCTTTCCCAGTTTAAGGGCAGGCTACATTCTTACCGGACACGGGAGCATGAACAGATTTTTGTATGAGAGGGGTCTGTCTGGATCCCCACTGTGCGCGTGTGGAGAGGCGGACTAAGATTGGTTACATGTACTGTGCTATTGTGGATTGTATGAAGGAATGAGAGATCTAGAGGCACTGGGTGTGATTGTTACGGGCGAGACAGTGAGTGTTAGGGGCGTGCTAGATAATAGGGAGAGGTATGAATGTCTAGAAAGGTTTGCAAGGTGTGTGTTTGAGAGGAGAGCGAGAGAGATATAGGTATGTGTGTGTACGCAGAGTGCCCCAAACGCAAGGGGCGGGAGCTTCGATCGGGCCGCGCCCGGTCGAGTCTACCGCTTTGGGTCTAGCGAACCCACGTACCTGAGCTGGTTCACCAGTGCCGAGTGCTGCAGGACTCAACTGGAAGGGGGCAACTACTCCCGAACGTCCAACCAGTGACGTAAACTGGTACCATGGGCGACCGGGTTGCCCGCCGGACTCGGTCCGGTCCCGGTCAATTGCGGTTGGTTTCGTGGTGGCTGTGGTTGAGACTCCGTGCGGAGTAGAGGGGTGTCGGCTGGCGCTTCTCGACGGGTGAGCTACGCTTAGCTCGGGTACTAGCCTGCAGAGCTAGTAGAGGTTTAGATAGGCCTCCGCCAAACCGAGGTGCCTGAAGGGCCTGCAGCTCTGATGGAAATCGGTAGCTGGCACTTGCTGTTCAGCGACGCTGATCGGGCGTAAATCCTGATCCCTCGCCCATGGGGGCCGTGCAGGTTGAGACAGGCGTGGCAGGTACTGCACGTTAAACTCTTCTCTTTGTGTGTGTCGGTCTGGATATTACATACATCATTATGACCCAATACGAGGGAAGTTCCGGGAATCTCATTCTGATTTTTTTATTAAGGGGTATATTATCAGGACTCTAAAATCAAATCATTGTTGTAGGATCGGAAGCAAAATCGTTGTGGGAAAAACTACGACATTCGTTGAGAGATGCGATTCGAAGACAGCAAAAATATTTGAAAAGTGGAGCACCTGCGGAAGTTATAAAAGAATGGAAATTTCAAAAACAGATGGGATTTCTGCAGCCTTATATGACCAATAAATGAAGAGAAGGCGACCTCCTAGAACACAGTGAAACTGAAAACCAAACACAAGATTTTGAAACAGATGTAGAAGCTGCAGAGCTAGACAATGAAAATATAGAACAAGTAAACACGCAGCAGTCAGTCGAAAATGTAGAGCATGAATTCCAACTACAGACAGGTTCAGAAACTGTTCCTGCAATGGTAGCTACAACGCCGAAGTCACTTGCACCCCCTAGAAATAAAATGAAGAAAGATAATGTCACTACACTACTCAAAGAAAGTATTGAGAAACATGAGAATGAAAGCAAGAACGGAAGATAGACAAAAAGTGCTACAGGAATTACAAACGAAACAAAATGATCCCCTATATCACTTTTTTATGGAGATGTACCATTCTACTCAAAGAATGCCACCCTCATATCAACACCTTATTAGAAATCGCCTATTCAATGAAGTTTCACAAGCCGAGGGCAAATTACTGGGCATTTCTAACCAGCAACAGCCTATGCATGCTGTCCAGCCGCAGCTCAGCTTTGTCCAGCAGCAGCCCTACTACCAGACTCTTCATCCTCCTCCAGCCAATTCATCCAGTAGCAGACCATCAACATCAGCCAGTTATTATTCGGATAATTCACTCCTATGCCCCTCTGATATGCATCTCGAACAAGACAATTACTCCACAGCCTCCAACCGACAAGAGTTGATTGATATGATTAATAATTTCACATATAAATAACTTGGTTAACAGAGTGAAATAATGAAAATTAATAAAACAACTTACCTTAGAAATACAGCTAGTTTTTGTTCTGTCCCGATGGGCCTTGTAGCGTTACATCCTTCTGCGTCAATTTCTTTCTTGATGATCTCATGCACTTCTCTAAATTTGTCACGATTTAGTCGAAAATAATTTTTAAACTGTTTGTTGGTCAATTTTTTACTTAAAAGAAATTCTCCGTGACTATTTCTTTTTTTTAAGTGCAAACTTCTCGCTGCCTTTCTATTAGTAGTTTGGGGGAAAAAGTGTATTAGTTCCGACACGAACTCATCTTCCGAATCAGATTCAGAACTAATGTCAAAATCAAGTGCAATAGCTATTTCCATTGTTCTATGGGCCTACAGCAGAACTGCGTTCTATTTTTCACAAGCAACTGCGATCTAATTTGCGCGGTTCCCACGCTTGCAGTTACCTCCCACAAAAATCTCGCCGTGACTCACGCTGCGTCACCTCACCAAACTGCGTCTCATTTTGCGCCTAGACTAACATGCGATACAATTTCTTGGTTGGTGATAGCGCGCCTTTAGACAATGTCTCAATTTCCACGAGCGATCTAAACAGACGAAACGACAAAAAATGAGCCTTAGACCCTCCCAACATTTTTTTTATTCGTTTTACCTAATTTTATTCTAGAACAGGTGTAAATGTTTCGCATTTTTTCTAGAATGCAATGGAGAAAACGAAAAAAACAATGTTGGGAGGTTTCCGAGTTATTCTAACAATTACAGTCGAACCTCTATAACTCGAATTCCAAGGGACCGCGAAATAATTTCGAGTTATAGAAATTTCGAGTTAGAGAAAAAATCCAGAATATAATTACTACATACATACATATACTCGTATATTTGAACGTTTTATTCAACAAAAGAAACATTTTTAACATACATATAAGAATATACAGTATAATTCATAACAATACATAGGAGAAACTTTGGCCACGCCTATTTAAACTACTTACATATTAGTTAGAATGAGACAGAGATCTATGGGTGTTTTAGATAAAAAAATATGGTGGTATAATTTCCGCCCTCCCTTAGTGCTTTGACCAAACAAAACAATTTCTTTCGTACGAAAGAGCCTTGAAAACTTTCAATTTTAACAGATAAGAATAACCAGATGGTCAAAGGAATTTGACATCTCATTCTATTATTCATGGAACATCTGTTTAAACAAAGAAGGGACTATCCTCAGGACATTATTCTTTCACACAACAATCTTTATTCGATTAATTGGTAATTATAGCATTAATTCGAGTAAGTCAATCAACTAAAACAAACATGAAATAAGTTGAACTAAATTGATGTATTAAAAAAAAATTCTAATTGAATTATTAAGTTAGACAAATAAAGAAATATTTAATGTTGACAAATTGTTACTAATTAATAAGAGTAATGAGTAACATGATTTTTATTAGAATGGATTAGATAATTTTTCAAGCACTTTTATTTTCAAATCTCTTTTCTCTGTTTACAATGCGTTCTCATAAAGGTACAATAAATCAGCTAAATTTATCGATAGAAGAATTATTTATTAATTTCACAAATACAATAGGCAAATTAATTAATTGAAAAAAGGAAAAAAATGTCAAAAAGTAATAATGACATACAAATGTTCATCTAATATTTACAAACAATAATAAAATTATAAGTTAAATAAATAAATAAATTATGAAAGGATTGTTTTTAATTATAGCCAATATTGTCTTTAACAAATACTTCCATTTTAATTAAATAATAACGGTAGATAACATAACAAGCCTACAACAGAAACACCACTTGTTATTTACCTGGAGACAGGATGACAACAAACTACATTTTGAACAATAGGCTACTTTTGCAACACTTTCAACAAAATATTCAATAGGTAAGAGTAATATGAGGCATTTAAAGGGTAATATAATTGGAAATTGGCAATTTATAAATGTAGAATTTCCAAATTTCAAGCTCATTACTCTTAGTAATTATTAACAATTTGTCAACATTAAATATTTCTTTATTTGTCTAACTTAATAATTCAATTAGAATTTTTTTTTAATACATCAATTGAGTTCAACTTATTTCATGTTTGTTTTAGTTGATTGACTTACTCGAATTAATGCTATAATTACCAATTAATCGAGTAAAGATTGTTTTGTGAAAGAATAATGTCCTGAGGATAGTCCCTTCTTTGTTTAAACAGATGTTCCATGAATAATAGAATGAGATGTCAAATTCCTTTGACCATCTGGTAATTCTTATCTGTTAAAATTGAAAGTTTTCAAGGCTCTTTCGTACGAAAGAAATTGTTTTGTTTGGTCAAAGCACTAAGGGAGGGCGGAAATTATACCACCATATTTTTTCATCTAAAACACCCATAGATCTCTGTCTCATTCTAACTAATATGTAAGTAGTTTAAATAGGCGTAGCCAAAGTTTCTCCTATGTTCGTATTGTTATGAATTATACTTTAATTATGTAACATAAAATTATATTAAAAAAATTATCAGACGAAGAAAGTTATTTTATAACATATAGTCCGTGATTAGCTTTTGAACTTTTGTTTTTTTTGCACTTTCTGACTCATATATATTTTTTATTTTATCCAGTAAAATGAATACATCATCTGTTGCGTTCTCAGTCATATTAAAAAACAACTGTATTGTTTCAAATTATTTGGTTATTTCGTGGCGAGAAGGCTTTTCCCTAATGGTATCCTCGGTGTCACTTTCATCGGAATGGTCAGTATTAGACTCGACTTGTTTACTAACACTAGCAACAATTTAGTCTTCTGTGGGAGTTTCACTTATAATAAGATCATCACCTACGTTCATAAAATCGTCCATAGAAGTCGCATCGTTTGTATTTCACAATTCAGCACACTTATTAAACATCTGTTCTACATTCGAAATCATGTTTTGTTCAGTGATGATATTTTCTTTTAGTTCTGATAACGGTATTTCATCTTCTTCGTCGCAAAAGTTATGCATCCCAAAACCAGCTTGTCTAAAACAATTTTGGATTGTTTTGGGAGTAACATCATTGTTCCATACTGTGGTTACAATATTAATGCAATCAAGTAGGTCGATTTTAGGGATGGCATGATGGTTTTCAAAACTGTCCAAAATTTTTTCTAAGATTCTGCGTCTGTAATGAAACTTAGAACATTTTATAATCCCTTGATCCAGCGGCTGAAGTTTGGATGTCATATTGGGTGGAAAAAATTCTAATTTTATAGCTTTTAATTTATGACTTAATAGAGGATGTGCAGGACAGTTATCGATAATGAACAAAACTTTCCTGTTTTGACGTAAAAAATACTTGTCCAATTACAGAAGCCACGTTTCGAAAAGCTCACCCGTCATCCACGCCTTTTTGTTGCTTTTATAAGTAACCGGAAATCGCAAGACTCCTCGAAAACATCGCGGTTTAGCACTTTTTCCTATTATGAAAACTTTTAATTTTTCTGTGCCAGTCATGTTTGTCGCCAACAAACAGGTGACCCTTTCATTGCTTAGTTTCCCACCGTGACACTTCTCATTTTTAAATGCCAACGTTTTGTCTGGTAAGCACTTGAAGAAGAGACCCGTTTCGTCTGCGTTGAAGATGTCATTATCATCATAAGGGGCTAAAAGTGTTGGTAAAGTGTTCTGGATCCATGTATCACATTTTTCCACATCAACAACCGCACTTTCACCGCAAACCTTCTTTTGTAGTATGCCATATCTAAAATTAAACGTAAAAATGTACAACCGCTGTCTTTAATAACAAACATAAGCGTAATTCTTACCTCTTCTTAAATTTTTCCAGCCATCCTGAGCTAGCTTTAAAATCAGGATATCCTAATTTTTCAGCAAAATTTAACGTTTTCTGTTGCAAAATCGGACCTGATACACACAAATTTGCCTTCCTAGCAGATTCAAACCATTTTTTCAAAGTTGCGTTGACAGTCTTTCTAGGTCTATTCCGCTTGAAATTACAAGTTTGACCTTTTATTTCAGCACCAAAACTTAATATAGCACTCTTATTCTTAATAATTGTAGACAATGCGCTTTGCGGTATATTATACTCTTCAGCAATAATCTTTTTCTTGATTCCACTTTGCACTTCATTGAAAACTCAATCTTCTTTTCGATCGTCAAGCTCTTGAGATTTCTCTTTGGTGGCATTTTGTTAATATCGAGCTTCTACGTGACTTTCAATTATCGACTACTGATCGGAACGCATACATACATACAAAATAAAACATCGGCAAATTACGTCGCAATTCGGGGTTCCCGGTTAACCACATGATGACTGAAGAAAACATGACTCTGCTAGCGAGGACAAGGTCAGCAACTTGAAATTGAAATTCAAGAAATTTTTGATAATTTTTTATATGAACCGATTCTAGATTTTCGGGAAATAAATATTGAATTGATGAGAAATTAGCAAATATCTTTTTTTTTAATTTTCCATATACCTAGGTATGTGATAAAGGGATAAGTAATAAATATAAAATCGGCGCATCTTTCATTTGTCAGATATATACATACATATATTGCAATACTGCTACAAATTAATATTTTACAAATGCTGCAAAATAAACAAATTCGCTTTGAATTGGATGTACATAGTTCTTGGTTTAAATATTTCAAGCTGTAAAAAATTCTGACCCTTATAAATACTTTGACCAAAAATAAACGATCAAATTTGTTACATGGATGTTGAAATCCGTAATTTTTAAATTTATCAAATAAATATTGGCTTATGTGCTGCTCGGTCAGTGCCACTGGAAAGTATTTAATAAACCCATTTTCCATTGTATTTATGAAATTAATAAACTCTATTTCCGGCATTTGCAAGTTACCAAAATCTCCTCCTGATTTTTTAGTGAAAGCTTTGAAATATGTAAGTATATTTTGCTGACTTAATTCTCCTTCGGCACCATATGTAAGACAGGTGGGGCAGGTATGTTTTTCCAGACATTTTTTATATAAATACCCACTAAAATATGTCAGGCAGTTGTTTCTGGGCAGGTCTGGGACATCAATCGGTTTTGCCTCAACCACTGAGTCCACCACAGGATCCAGAGGGTTCAATGGAAATGTTGGAACCTCTGTAAGTGTTTGTGATACATTATTGTTCAGATTATCACTTATACAATTAAATGTATCTGAATGTTGGAAATAATCAGTGAGCAACAGCTTTTTAAAAGCCCACGCAAATTGAATTGGTGTCGGATTGATGACATTTCCACTTTGTTGCCGGATACTGCCAAAAAAAATTTTCAAACCGTCTTGAGTTAAACGTCGAGTCAAGAGAAATGTGAAGCCTTTCTCTGACAATGCATTGAGCAACAGCTTCAGTCCATTTATTGACTGTATCAGACCTCGGAGACATTTTATGTTGCGTGTCACATCGTTCCCGCCTAACCGTGTCTTTACACGTAACTTTTCAAACAGCTGCTTACAGTGGTCCAGCAATTCCACTTGTGCATTCTCAGCAGCAAAAGCACGTTTGAAACAATTCGGATGGCGAACAACACTGCTATTAAATAAATCAAAAAAATTATTAATTGTTTCGACAAACGTTGCAGTCCCGGTTGCAGCAGCTGAAAGATATCCAAAGGATACATATGCATTTAATGCAGCCGACACAGTGTGACTGAATACTTGTGTGGCCAATTTAACCCGCATTTTCTGGAAACTGTTTGGCTTTACATGTTTTTTTGTAAGCTTGGGGCAGATTTGCAAATTACGTAGTTTCAAACCATTATATAATAATATTAAATGATCCCAAGATGAAATTTGATCTCCAAAATAATAATTATATTTGATTGAATTGTTCCGTAGTGATTTTATTAGGTGACACATATCAAATAAGGCCACTCTTCGCTTTCCATGGCAATCAAAATACGGTTTATCAGGGGTAACCCCCAAATTGCACAAAAACTGCGTAAAATTGGACCCCTGATCAGTTAACTTCAAGCTCTAGAAGAACAAAACTTGTGAGCACAATAATAATAGTTACACAAAAACTTACTTATTTGTGATAATTCATGTACAACATCAAAAACAATACGCTGCACATCCGTAGCTGAGCAAGAAGTTTCTAAAAAATAGTAGCCTATTGGTCGCTTCCAGCCCCCAGCAATGCTCCTTATCATAAGAGCAAGAGCACTCTTTACTGGCATTACACGTGCTCTCTGTCCTGCATTGAGGAATCCCACTATTTTGTCTGCCTTTCGATTATAGTAGGCGTGAGCCTTCAAAGCCACCTCATCCACATACAAAACGCAGTGCTGCTGTTCTTTTTTAACATTTCTATATTTGTATGCCTAGAGGTGCAGCAAACATTCGTTAATGCCTGTTGATATATTAACTTTTTCGACCATGAGGTGCAGGACACGTGTGGATGGTAAACAGAAAGCTTGCGACAGATATTTATAAGCTTTTGGGCTTAAGAAGTACATCACTAGCGCAAACTGTTTCAATTGCGGCGAGAATCTATTTCCTCGCGAAGAAGCTCTTGAGCCTATTTGATGCTCGATAAATTTCAAAGATTCTGCTGGCAAAAATCGTTTAGCTACGTATAAGAACTCATCGCGGGTGATTTGATCTAGTTCTACTCGAGGAATTGCTTTCTTATGTTTGCGCTGGATTATTCTTTGGGCCCTACGCAATTGTATCCTTAGTTTTCTTTTGCGAGGTGTCGATTGAGACAACATCTGCCCAGTTTGTACTGCCGTGGCACAACGAGTTGGTGAAGATATCTATAATTTATTAATTATATTAATTCTATTTTATACATACATATGTATATGTATTGGCATAAAATAAATTTGGTTATAATTTAATTACAGATTATAAAACTAAATTAGTTGTC
This sequence comes from Mylabris sibirica, assembly GCA_039776855.1. Taxonomy (NCBI): domain Eukaryota; kingdom Metazoa; phylum Arthropoda; class Insecta; order Coleoptera; family Meloidae; genus Mylabris; species Mylabris sibirica. The sequence goes on along the minus strand of CM077841.1, from coordinate 127,139 downwards.
TAATATGTGCTTTAATACTGCATTGTGTTATGAAATGCATTTTCTTAGTGGGCATATAAGGACTGCTCGCGGCGGTCTCCCGCTACTGTCACCGCAAAGGGATGGATAGTAATATTTATTATAGGGTAGGTAGTTGCAGAAAGTTTCGGGGACCGTACTGTGAAAATTTCAGGCCCATGTTAGAATTAGAAAATTTATTATACATTGTAATAAGCCATTTCACTGTGATAAGGTCGTTAATAAGGACTGGAAGCGGCTTGATCTATACAGCCACTTGTATATACCTGTGCCACAATGGGCTCCTGTCGTCGTACAGGCTGAAAAGTATGGGTTTCTTCCATTAATCCAGAACTAGAAATTTCCTGACCACCTGTCGATTGTGGATCGTGAAGCACTTCCAGTAATGTTGTACTACTGCTACTAATGGCACTTTCAGTTGAAATGTGGACCTAAAATGCACGTAGATACACTAACAACATTCATTAAAAATGCCCTAGTCTTACCTTTGCTGATTCAGATAGTGCTACGTCATATGTTGCAACTTTACTTGAGGAACTCTAGAAATTGTACAAGATTAATACTATGCTAAATATGAAATTATATTTTATAATACTACCGAGAACACAATAGGTTGCATAACATCACTGTCATCCTGCTCTACTGGATTTTCCCTTCCAAAGACAGAAGGAACTGCATCCCGGTTTAAGAGTCCACTTTTTTTTATAATCATTGCTTGTAAAATGTAAACAACAAATACGTTTGGCTTTAAAAAAATCTGCTACCTTACTTGCAAGCAGGTGTGTTAAGCTGCAAGCTTCAATCCATCTATGTCGTCTAAAATCATCATTCATTATATAATAGTCAATAAAATTTGTCCAGAACTACTATATTTGCAATTAAAGTATCCTTATTTTATTATTATTATTAATACAGGTACCTACATAATAATAAGTAAATATCTACTTACAATTCGGGATCACTTGGAAAACGATGAAAACATAAATTCCAATCTGCGTGTTGCGAGCTTTTGCAAGATGGCACAAAGCACTTCATGTTCGAATTCAATTGTTTTGCAATAAATACCACACACTTATATATACTATGTTTGTTAATAATACAATCTATCTGTTAATATACTGTGGTCCAGGTATTACCTGTTCAGTATATTACAAGGTGCTTTATTTAATAAACCGCCCAACTTAATTAATTTTGTCCAATTGATTAATATAAAGCAAGTTATATTTTCTTATGAATTTATTACAACTCATGCAACTTACTAGCTCGAGATCTAACGTTCAACTGAGTTTGTGTATATAGAATATTTTGTTTTTCCAAAATTTTATTAGGGTGGTCTAGTGCCGAAATGACCTAGAAAGACAATGCGTTTTTTTTTTGTTTGGGTGGTCCAACAATTACATTTCTAAAATTTTATTAGGGTGGTCTAGTGTCGAAATTACGTAGAAAGACAATGTGTTTTTTTGATTTGGGTGGTCCAACAATTACATTTACGTCTTTTCCTTGTTATTGTTATTTTTCTTTCATTGAATTTTTTCTTTTTTTTCATTGATTTAGTTGGTAAATGTTATCAATAAAAGATATTTCTTAAGAAAAGACAGCTATCCCTCCAGTGATTGATAGAACCATAAAAAATAAAACAAAAATAAGTAATATCTACATAAATTTAATGAAGGTAATGGACTTTATTGAAGAAGGAAATTCTGTAGGTATTACAAATATAAAAGTTAAAGTCTGGATGTTTATTTTCTATCAAAGTCCCTGTCTCTTTTTCATTTCTTTTAATTTCAATTAATATTTCTTGAATATTCCATTCCCATGGAGTCTTGATTTTACTAGTATTTTCAATCAGCACCCTTATGTACCTACATTGAGAAAAATCCGAAATACATGGGCTTGTGAGTAATAAACAGATCAGCTGTCATTTCTTTTAGACCCCATAAATTTCATAAAATATAGCGTTCATCAAATATAACACGAATTACAACAACAAAAAAGACGAAATCGAATTTTTCGTTAGCTTAGATTAACTTCGCGGCAAATATTCAAATTTGAACTGGGCGAACCAATCCGTGAGAGAAAGAGCGCGACTGATATTAAATAAGGACAAATGCGTTCGCTACTAACATCAAAGTTCCGTCTAGTAAGTGGCGCATCTGTATAGTTCAATAGTCTGTGCTTCAACTTATAGAGATTTTCGAGTTAGGGAAATTCGAGTTAGACAGATAAAAATACACGGAAATTCTAGGTAATGTGCATAGTAGGTACAAGAGTAAATTTCGACTTACAGAAAATTTCGAGTTGTGGAGGTTCGAGTTATAGAGGTTCGACTGTAGTTGTTTCGCGCCTTTAACTCGTTTTTTAAAATAGCAACCTTGTCCAAAACTAACGTTTTTTGACCGACTTCCAAATGAGCTACGAGGTTCTAATTTCTCTAAAACAATCTCTAGGTAACCCTCTAAAGATCCTTAATTTTTTTTTCAAATCGCTCGCTAATTAATGGGAGTTGCCATAAAAACTTGATTTGCGGTGAATCAGCCGACATATTATTCATTATTAGATTATTTATTATTATAAGAGATTTAATATCAAATCAATTCATAAGTATAAATAATAAAACAGTGCAGAATAGTGTGAGACAATTGTATCCTAGTCAACTGATGTCGATTGTTTGGCCTACGCAAAAACATGTAAATGTTTATTTAGTTTGTTTTTTTATTTTTCAAGCAATCAATACAAATGTTCAAGCCGTTACAATTTTACTGAAATGCTTACGTATGTTTGTTTGTGTCTCAATGATTATATTATCGGTCTGGTATTATTGGTACCTCACATTTAAAATTTAAGCCAATAGTCGAAAAGCAATTACTCATTGTCAGTTAATTTTTAATACTTCAATTTTAAACACTATAATAAAATAAAAATAAAAAGATCTTCACATTAAAAAAGAACATCCAATTATAAAACTTACTTTCTTATCAAGCAACCTATGATAAATAAATGTTTTGGGATATACTTTACGCCACTGGCTTAAATATATGAAAAGATTCCTGGATTGAATCAATAAAACACGTAACCATTATTCTAAACATTGTAAACGTATTAAATGAAACAACTGATAAATACTCGATGAAACAATGTTACGAATTATATTTTGTTTAACAATAATTTAATTTTCAGTTTATAATTTTCTTAAATCAATGTACACAGCTAATAAGTAGCACGGCCAACGCCCGAATGCTCGATCTTCTGCGTATGCCCAGCAGCCCAGTCCCCTTGCCGCGCTTCCGCACTCGGCCCATGTCTTCGGTTGCAGTGATTCCCCGAAACGAGGCATGGCGACACTCTGTCGCGACTTTGCTGACAACATACTTTAATTTTATTTCATTCAAACACTTGTATGTTTCAGTAAATACAATACAAAATAGCACCAGTCATTCTTCTCAATTCTTCTGATTTAAAGTCTTTCTTCCCAAATCCTGACCTGTAAAAAGTCTATTACATTGTCACAATCGTCCTTAAAAGCCAATTCAACACGGGCCGACAAAAAAAGGTTTCGTTTTTATAAGACTCTTAATATGGCATTTACAGAGTGTTTATATTACTCACAATAGCATTACAGCATATAATCATTATAAATATTTTGACGGCATTGGCTCGAATATTTCAATAATATTGAGCAGCCGATCGTCCATTTTGACGGCATTCAATTAAATTTCTTCTGAAAATGAGATAAAGTATTATCTCATTGACTACTACTATAAAAGTTTGAATTGCTTCCGGAAGGTGTTGTGTCAAACTTTCAACGACGGATACGTTCGCTATCTTTTTCTTTTGTTTCCATATACGCAGGTTTGACACACGCAACTTGTTGATAATTTTTTTCTGAGCTGCAATCTTTTCTGAGAGTCTTTTTTCTCTTAAGCTCATCACTTTTTTTTGTCTTTTTTTGGTGTTGATAGTTGTAAATAATTATCTCACAAATTTGAATTTTCAAGCGATCGATTTGGCGACTGATAAGACGTGGAAGGCACTAGACATTAAGAAAACCATTTTAAATTTAGTTAGTTAATCGCATGTTATAATTAATGTAGGTATGGATGTATATACCTGGTTCCTCGTTTTCAAAACTTGTTTCCCTCATTGAGACATCCAAAATGTTATCATCTAAATTGAAAAAAAAACGCTTGTAGTTGTTCACAGTAAATACAAAAATATAATTACCTTTTTGATATGTTTCACGAATATCTGTAAAATTCGATTGTGGGGTATTTGCACATTCAGACACTGACGTATTGTTCACAAATTGTTTTGGGACAGCATTTACTTTCAGTTTATTTGGTCTAAATGGAATAATTTTGGATTTCCGACATTAATCAACCATAAAGATCGCATCTCATCATTTTTCGAAAAACGGAAAAAATGTAACTTACAAGGGAAGTACCTGAACTCGAACACAAATAAACAAACCATATTTTGTAAATAAGTTGTTTTTAACTATTTAATTGTTGTAGTGATAATCATTTGCCCGTAAAATGAAGCATTTGTCCGATATTTAGTGTTAAAATTCTTGTATTATTTTGAAAATTCTCGCGTAAAATTACTAACATGGAGACTCTTATTATGTGACAAGTTAGTTTATCACAGCCCCCTATGCATTTTATGATTTCATATTCATGTATAAATTAATTTTTTTTTTATAAATGAAATAAATACACATAAAATTACTTTTAAACCAGACAAAAGCAAAAACATTTATTTAAAACTATTAATTCAATAACATGAAAAGTGACTCATAAAAAAATTAAAAATGTAAATGTAATTTTTCAAAGAAATGATCAAAACATAAGGGGACCGAACAGTAGGCACAAGTAATTAAGGCCATATTATCACATTTTTCTGTTTCTCCTCTAAAGATTCAGCATTACATTCTTGTAAATTATCAAATGAAATTTGTATGACATTTTCAAATGTTTCCGAACTATTTTCTATATTGTATATTGTATACATGAATATGAAATCATAAAATGCATAGTGGGCTGTGATAATTACGTTTGGCTAAATGTGTAAATACATTCCCAATTGTGCGCATGTGCCACTTAATTGTCATATAAGGAGCTTCAAAATATCCCGCGCTCATTTTATAAAATCTGCTGCATAAAACTCAAATAACCAAATAGAAGTAGGTCAAAGTTTTAAAGGCACCATGGATGCTGCCCATGGTAAAAGTAGGCCCCTCGGTTTCTATACCGTTCACCTGGAACATTATTTAGTTCATGATGCCCTTCATACCTCAATCTTGATAGCTATAAAGGCTTTTTGATTCCTTTAAATTGCCGTTTAAAAAACATTGTTTCCTTTGTTTTCTATTTTTTTAATAACTGATACAAATTTTTAAAATTGTAAGCAGAAGAGTCTTACCCTTACCATTTTAGCAGGTACGCCTACTATTTGTTAATAATATAGGCAACAGACAATAATTAAAACGAGTAATAAAAGCTTTCACAGTATGTTTTCCTCTAAATTACAATAGATGGATATATTAAGGAATGGGAATAAAACACTTTAAAATAATACAAGTAAGGTAACAATTTATTAATACATGTGGTCATTCAAAGCAGAATCAGAAATAAACAATTGTGGAATATTTAACAAAACATTTTTAATTGTAGTTGATTCACATTTTGTGGCTCTCTGAAACTTCGTAGATTTGCAAGATGCAGATTTTTTTTTAGTTGTAGAAAACCGTAATTGGGGCTCGACATATTCTTTCATTGATGGAGCCACTTTTGAGTTACTAGATAATTCTTTAATAATGTCTAGTGATTTGTTCAGATTGCTTAAACTATGAATAATATTTACATGGTATTAAATTTGCTGAATTACATTATCGTTTAGCTTCTCTAAAGCTAGCTGTTTCAATTTCGAAAATGTGGACATTATCAGACTGTTCAACTCAGAATATCTATTATCTACCCCGAGATCACTTTTAGCCACTGTTGAAACATAATTATCATTTGACATTTTTACATCCCCGTCATCTTTTACATCTATAATATTCAAGTGGTTGGTTGTTACAGGAGTTGTATTATGAATGACATATTGTTTATGTTTACAAATGAGTGCATTTTTTTCATAATCAATACAAGTACAAGAATACATATGCATACAGATCTTACAACTTGAGCAATAACGTTGACAGCATACCTTATCTAGCAATAATTTTCTAATGTCATATACATTATTATTTTCAGATGATTCTTTACTAATTTGCCAATATTCACCACAGTACTGTATATTATAGTTTGAAGTAATTGCTGTATTATGTCTATTAAAAATGGCTCTGGTAAGAGAAGTATTTTTTCCCTTAGTTATTTTTATAATACGTTCAACACTTTTATCCCTGATGTATTTCAGAATAGCATGAAGACCTTTATCAAGACGTTTTACGGTTTTTCTGTTTAAATAAAAATACTTTATCACCTGCAGCCAAGCACTATAAAACGTTTCGGCTATATCTGACATGAATGCTTTTGGTACAATTGTGCCTACAATTGATTTCACTTTCTCAAAGAGTATTGTGTAAATAAGCCTGTCTTTTTTATTGCTGAATATAATCACAACTGGGAAACCTTGATTATATTCATCTATGACCATAATTGTAGTAAGTTCGAAATCATACCCATTGAGACAATGGGTACCATCAATTGTTATGATGTTACTCCCAAATTTTTCAAGCATTACTTTTTGACTCTTGGTCATAATTATTAAACAAAAATCATCATTCTGAAGAGTTTCATCCATTTCTCCCTGCTTTTTATAATAAAGAACTGAATTGTCTTCATGATTCACTGATTACCGTTGTTCTTCCACCCATAAGTCTACGGAAACTGCGTCATTTGTATGTTTTAATCCACCAGCAACTTCAATATTATAACTTGTTTTAATATTGTGGATATCTTTTGATGTTAATAAATCCAACCTTTCTAAATGTATATCAATTTTATCTCGAATATTGTTAAGAATCCTGTTGACAAAACAGTCAAGATCAAAAACTATATACATATATGTATACATAAACAAATAAATTTTACCTCACTGGTGGTACACCATCAATTAATCTTGATGCTACAATCTGTCGATCTTCTTTGGGTATTCTTATATGCTTCAGATCAGCAGTATGTCCATAATGAGTTTTTACCCATTTAATAGTAAGGCCATCATTTTTGTTAATTAATTTGATTTGGCTGGTGCAATAAAAACCCAATTTGCCAGATCCCTGACTTTTTAATAATCTCTTATACTGTTTATTCCTATTTCTGGTATTTTGACCAGATCTATTACAGTAGTAATAGGATGTTTCTTCTCCACTGGGATGTTTGAAATTACCACGACAAATGTAATAACGCCTATTGTCTCGCTCCACATTTTTCTTCCACAAAAAAATCTAAAATAAGGACAAAAGTTAACAGAAATGTAAAAGGATACGTACATACTTATCACTTACCATTCATATCTTTCACTGAACATTCCAAATACTCAAGATGTATGTTATGTTGTTCTTGAAGGTGACGAACAAGTTCTTTGTTATGATGAAATGAACAATTACAGTTTTTTTCAAAGAATTTATACAACCACACATTTTTGTCGTATGAAACAGAAGGCTCTCTCTTGTGAATGATCCGTAGGTGCCTGTTGAGATTTGTTTGCATTGAAAAAATCTTTTCACACAACAAACACATAACCGCCATTTTAATAAGTTATTATTACCGTTATTAACATTTGACTATTTGACGTGTCTATCATAAAATCGTAATAATGATTTGATAGCAGACTAATTTTTATCGAATACCTAGCTGATATCTATCATTTAATTTACTTGAGCAATGAGCATCTACCCCACAGATCTACCCATCAAGTTAACGCCGCGCCCGACGAACAAATAATTTGTATTTGACACTTTGACAATGCACATGCGCATTAGAAGGAATGAATTTGCTCATTTAGACAAACGTGTGATAAACTAACTTGTCACATAATAAGAGTCTCCATGTTAGTAATTTTACGCGCGAATTTTCAAAATAATACAAGAATTTTAACACTAAATATCGGACAAATACTTCATTTTACGGGCAAATGATTATCACTTCAACAATTAAATAGTTAAAAACAACTTATTTACAAAATATGGTTTGTTTACTTGTGTTCGAGTTCGGGTACTTCCCTTGTTAGTGTTTTTGTACGCCGAGTTATCACAACCCGGGTAAACACACTTGTTACGTGACATTGTTAAATTATTTTCGCGTATTACTCGTATGTTACTCGTCGCATTCAGTAAAACGAACTGTGAAGTAAATATTGTTAAACTTCTCTATAACGATTGTACCGGGTGATTCACGTCGGATGAAAAGTTCTTATGGCAACTCCCTTTATTTGGCGAGCGATTCAAAAAACATTTCAAAGATTTATAGGAGAGTGCCTCGTAACTCATTTGAAATTTAGTCAAAAAACGTTCGTTTTGGATTCTAATTCGATTGACTAATATGATTTCTTTTTATTTTGCAGGTTCCTTCTACCCAGAAAGAGTGGAATGACATTGAAAATGATTTTAACAAAAAATGGAACTTTCCAACTTGTTGTAGAGCAATGGATGGTAAACACTGTGTAATTCGTAAACGAGCACACACAGGCTCAGATTACTACAATTATAAACATACTTTCAGCATCATTTTATTTGCGTTAGTGGATGCAAATTACTGCTTCACATATATTGATGTAGGAACTAATGGAAGAGTAAATGATGCCACGGTATTTTCGAAATCATCTCTAAATAAAGCTATAGAGCAGAACTTACTCAACATTCCGTCTAACAGCGTTTTTGTGGGTGATGATGCATTCCCACTGCGAACTAATCTTCTGAAACCATATCCCAGAAGTGGCCCTCTCTGCAACAACGTGTTTTTAATTATAGGCTTTCACGAGCTCGTAGAATTTCGTAAAATGCGTTTGGTATTTTGGTAGGAAGATTTCGGATATTTGAATAACCAATACCAGTGAAAGTCGAAACAACAGAATGCATTATCAAAGCAACATGTGCTCTGCACAACTGGCTCCGTAAGATCACCAGTCGTACATATTTCCCTACAGGATGTGTCGATATTGAAGATATTGAAAATGGTACTATCATCCCTGGTCAATGGCGTAAACATAAGTCTGATGGAATAATACCATTAGGAAATATGGGCAGTAATAATTACAGCCGAAATGCAGCGAATAAACGTGACTTCTATGCTGAAAAATTTGTCACAACAGAAGCAGTTCCATGGCAGTGGAAAATGATCTAGTTATCTATTTTGTTCAGAATAATTATTCATATTTTCTTTGTCATAACACTCTAACACTTCAAGGTACCTACTAAGTATTAATAAAACGCAATGTAAAAAATAGTTGATTTATTTTACTTACCAAGTTTGAATGACTTTCTCTGGGGACAGAAATACCTCTCAAAAATACATCCGCTTAAGCGAACCAAAAAAGTTTTGGTTGATACACATCCTCTGTTCCTGTACCACTTTTATTTGCTTTGAGAATTTTATTTAATTCGACTCTATACGTCGTCCGTATGCTCTTTATTTTATTTTTAATGTCGTTTATAGTCAGGGTGTCAATTTCCATTCCCGAACGAATTTTCTCATAGCTTTTTTCCCCGCAATGTTAAATTTTTGTAGTCTTCACTCTTTACACTCCATACACACTCCGCTCTCTGGTACAATTCCAAGAATTTTGAGATATGGTTATCGCTCCACTTAAAATTAGCCATTTTTTTGCAACATATGCAAGAAAATATGATCACAACACCAACTTAACCTCAAACAACACAAATGTGGCAGCTATGACACAAATCAATGCGATTGAATACCTGTTCTCACGGTCAAGAACTGTTCAATTTCATAGAATCAGTTCCGTTGATCAAGCAAAAGTAGAAAAGCTCTTCACTTTGATTGGAATGCCAACTTATTGAACAATATCATTGAATGGATATTCATATTCATCTATTTTATTTCAGTGGCATAGATTCAACGATATTGATCAATGAAATTGACTAATAAGAACCCGCCTTTATTCAACATCCCCCTTTTTATAGAATTTAAAATTTAATGAACATATTCAATTATACAAAATATAATCATTGAATTTTACCGGTGATTTTATATTTTTCTTCGATGAGCTGGTTATAACAGGCCCATCATCAATATTATTGTCTACATTATTGTTTAATTCCTCATTTTCATCATTCATTAGAATGTCATTGTACTTATATGAAGTTGGATGTGTAATTTCTGATTTAATTGGTGTTAGATAAAAACGATTTCTTATGATTACACGTCCATCCTCATTTTCCACTTTGTATCTGTTCTATTTCTAATTGTAAGTTTTTCAACTATTTTACCTTTCTTCCAAGTACTCCCGGGTCTCTTTTGGTACCACACATAAGTACCTGATTTTAAAGGATCTAAATTTTTTGTACCTTTATCATATTTTTTACTTGACATTTGTGATTTTTCAATTTTATTATCTAAATGGTATTTATTTATTAGTTTTCTATTCAATTTTTTGTCATTTAATAATAAATTATCACGTAAATATCTGGGCATTAGAATCTGAGAAAGAGTATAATTTGAATTATACATAGACAGGTGTATCTCTAAAGGTCGATTCATATTTTCGATCTTCCAACGGTCCGGTCACGGTACGATCACGGTCACAATTTTTGGCGGACTATTCACACTGCCACGATCATAATACGGTCATCATCATCATCATCAGTCTCGTTTTAGAGTACGGACGGGAAAATGTTTTCCAAAGTTCTCGACGACGAAGACGGCGTAGGGAGTTTTGGGTTCATCCTTTAAATGTGCACCGAAAAAGAGATGGGGAGTTTTTCACTTTATTTAAAAAACGTGTGGACGACGAAAAGAAATTTTTTCAGTATTTTCGTATGTCAAAAGAAAATTTCAACACTGTATTAAATAAAATTAAAGCTGACATTACAAAAAGTAATACAACTTTTCGCGAAGCTATTTCCCCTGTCGAGAAGTTAGCAGTGTGTTTGAGGTAAGCAAGATAATTCTCTGTATCTACATAATATCATCCGTTCGAAAAAAAATCAAAGAGTGGCATAATACATAAATTTATTCAACCTTATTATCTATGTACTATAACGTCAGTCCATATTACACAATTTTGGTAACTAACTAATTATAGCCGTGTCTTTGGTACTGCTTGTCATCATAATGTGGTGAAAAATTGGTTAAATAGGTTGCACAGGACGAACTACTAGCGGACTGTGAGGAAGAAGGTCTTGGGGAGACCCGTGAAACGTATTGATGATTTGGCTGCTGTACCAAACTGGAATAATGTTGAATGTTTTGCGGGCTTTTAGCATTTAGCCTCTATTTCAGATACCACATCGAAGATCTTCTTCTTTGCGAAATGTTGATCTTGGGGAGAGAATGTTTTTACAGTTTCTTTGATTCCCTTAAAGAAAAAATCTAATGGATGTTGTGGTTGAGGCTGTTCTGTGGCTTTCTGCTCTAAAATGTATTTCATTAATTGGGAGCTTGCCGTTGCAGGAACCGGAGCAGTTTTTCTTTTTTTTGACAATCTGCTTTGTCTACATTTTTCTTTCAGCGTTGTCGGGATAGGTACTGAGTCTTGCAGCGGACCTGACTGAGTTTCTTCTGAGTTTTCTAACAATTCAGCAGCTTGAGTATCTTCAGGAGCCCTGTCTTCTGTTGTACTCTCTTGAGATTGCTCGCTGGATATATCCACTGAAGTCACACGTAGTTTATCCTTCATATAGGGCAATAAAAAAGACATTTCCTCTTCAAATTTCCATTTTTTTGAATTTTTGGCGGCTTGGCCTCTTACAGTTTTCCGAAAGCGGCGAATCTTGCGCTACTGGGATCGCAAAGATTCCCACCTTTTCGTACAGTAGCCGATATCTATAACAATACCAAATGATTTTAGTTAGAAGACTTATTAATAAGTAATATACATATACAACAATAGACGTTGGTACATATTGTTTTGTTATTATAGGTTCTTAGCCACTGGGGATTCCTTCAGAATAATTGCGTTCAGCTATCGGCTGGGTCATTCAACAGTGCAACAAATAGTTGTAGAAGTGTGTTTAGCAATTATACACAACATGCTGTCGGAATGCATACCAACTCCAGCAAAAACAGAATGGATAGAAATTGCAACTAAGTTCTGGAATTTATAGGATTTTCCTACTTGCGTTGGAGCCTTAGATGGCAAACACGTTCAAATAATAGCACCTAACAACAGCGGATCAAATTATTTTAATTATAAGAAAACGTTTCCTGCTGTCTTATTGGCCTTGGTCGATGCGAATTACAAATTCATCGCCGTAGACATTGGCTCTTACGGTAAGAATAGTGATGGAGGTATCTTAGCCAATTCGAAGTTAGGAAGAGGTCTAGAGAGTGGAAAGCTAGACATTCCGGAAGCTAAAGCACTACCTGGAACCAAATCGCTAGTACCACATGTAATTATTGGAGATTCAGCTTTTCCACTGAAACCCTATTTAATGAGGCCATATCCGGATTCGCAGGCAAGTTGTGACGTTGAGAAAGAAATTTTCAACTATTACCTTTGTCGTGGGAGGCGAATTGTGGAGAATGCGTTCGGAATATGGGCCCAAAAGTTTCGCTTGTACTTTAGACAATTAAACTCCCAACCAGGCAATGTTGAAAACATAATTTTAACAACATGCATTCTCCATAATTTTCTACGAGACAACAGTGTACCATGGGAACTCGAGGAAGAGGCACTTGGAGGAGAATGTATTCTACAACCTTTGCCCAGGCAGGGTGGAAACGCCCTACAAGCCGCATTTGAGGTGAGAGAAATATTTAAAGCATATTTTAATTCGGAAGCTGGAGCACTTTCATGGCAAAGAAACAGAATTTGACATATTAAATTCACTTGTAGTAATAAGTTCTATTGTTATTATAGTACCTAATTATATTTTCACTAGATAAATACACATTTTTCTACGTACCTTTCTTTAACACCTCGGCAATTTCCTTCCATATCTTGTTCTTGTGAATATTGTCTGAATACCTGTTATCTGCAAAATTGTAGAGCTCTTCATCCTCTCGCACTAATTCAATTAATTGTTCATCCATATTTTTTAATATAGGATATGAAGCACCTTCTCTCATCACTGTATTTTATAGGAGTATAAATGAATGATTTGACCGAACCGTGATCGTAAACCTGTTCAGACTTGCAGTTTTTGTTCAAACGGCGCGGTCTCGATTCGGTCAAATATTCGTCGCTACAAAGACCGCGGTCATGTGACCGGAGCGTGCCCCATAGTATGAATACGTCAATATAAAATACATGTTCTGATATTTGACTTGACCGTGATCAGACCGGGACCGGACCGTGACCGTACCGAAAATATGAATCGACCTTAAACTCCACTCTGTTGGGAAATTGTTAAATTCTTCGCTTATTAATTCACGTCCACTATCAGTTATAACGATCTTAGGAATGCCATGTCTAGCAAATATCGATTTTATTTTGTTTATAAGGTTTTTTGAAGTCAAATCCTTCTTTAAATTTACAATTTCAGGATATTTCGAATAATAATCGACCAAAATTAAATAATTTTCACCATTTAAATCGTAAATGTCAATTCTAATTTTCTGCCATGTTTTTTTTATGATTTCATGGTTTATCATTGGTTCTTTTTTGTTAGATGACATATACTTGTTGCATAGTTCACATTTCCCTACGAAAATTTCAATTTGTTTATTTATACGAGGCCAATATATAGAGTTTGATGCTCTTGCATTATTAGATGTCCTATATGAATATCATCCAATATTTTATTCCTCAAAGATTTAGGCATGATTAATATCTGATTCACGTACATACAGTAATCCATTTTTACCTTCAGTTAAACGTGATTTAATTTTTTTTAAATATTTTAAATCGTTTGATAATTTGTTATTATTTTTTGGCCAACCATATTGTATGAATTCATTTAGATGTTTAAAATCTTCATCTTTTCCCATTAAATGTAGGAGTTTATCACACTGAACACTTTCACTTTTCTTGTCAACCTCATTTGCTTTGAGATATATATCGAATTTTTGTTTCCAAATTTTCCAATTACTCGAAGTGTTCCCTTTTAAACACAACGGTGAAATGTCTCTAGAAGCCATTTATTTTCAAATTTCTATTTATTTATTTATTTAATTATTTATTTTAATTATTTCTCAAATTATTTATTTTAACAAGACTGCGCCATGTGTATATGTCATCAAGTGAGTCATACGCCAGTAGGTTTCAAACTGAACTTTATTTTGTTATTCATGCACATTATGTATACATTCATATACAGAGTGGTCTTTCTAAAAGTGGACAATTCGAAGGAAACTCCTAGTAGTTGGCGGTCGATTCGAATAATACTTTAAGGATTTGTAGAGTGGACCCCAGAGAACATTTTAACAAAATTAGAACCACGTAGCTCATTTGCAAGTTGGTCAAAAAACGACTTTTCCGGCAATGTCGAAATTTTCACCACTCATCTATAAACACAAAATGACTTAAAATGACTTGAGGATCGCTGTAAAATTGTTTTTTTTTTGTTTTCGGCTATTGTATCCTGAAAAAAAATTGAGAAACATTTCTCTCGGATATCGATCGTGTAAAAATTGAAATGCACTAGTTCTACGCCTCTTTAACTGTTCTATTTTTATCTTAATGTGTACGAGAGTGTTATCGCATGTTTATTTAAGAAAGCCAATGAAACTCGAAACGTATAAACAAATAAATTCATATGATTTCAACTAATTTGAATGAAATGTAAAAAATCCGAACAATTGGAATATCGAGGTAAGATCATAGATTAGAAATCTATAACACATGTAACCATAATTCAAGTGCATTTAAACATTATATTAGACATTGTTTTTAGAATTCACATGCAAATTTGACTACCAAACAGGTTAAAGTTTATTAAGTAGTTACTGTGTTTTTAAAATCATTGGGTCATTGTTTTAATATATAAATAAACACACAAAAACAAAGCAACTAACAGATTACAGAAATTTTTTGGTAATAACTTTATTATAATTGAACATTGAATATGAAAAAATTATTATCATTTAAGGTAAAGCAACTAAGTTTATTAAAAATGCAAATGAAATTAAATGTCGTCTTGAATATCGTTAACATCCACGTCTGCGATAAGATCGACCACAGATTCGTTTGTCTCCATATCATCCCAGAATTTTCTTCGACTGGCTGGCATCAGAGGAGCGAGGGCTTTCACTATATTATCTTTTTTCTGCTTTTTAATTCCTCGAGTTTCTAATAATGGCGGCATAACCTTAACATTGAATCCCTCTTGTAAGAAATCGAGCTCTTTATAGTCTTCATCAAAATCTGTTTTGTACAATAAATTTCTGGAGCCTGAAGTAAATTTTACTTCTACCATTGGTTTTAGCATTACTTGTTGGAGTGGGTCATTTTCTTTTTTACGTGGTTGTCTCTTTTTCTTCTCCCACCTGCGGAATTCAGTTACGTCTAAAACTTCAACATTTTTCCTGGAACTTTCTATTGTTACTTTCAAGTCTGCGTAGTCGTAAATGTTTCTTACTTTAGAAATTTGCTTTTCAATATTTCCATGGACTCCATCAGCCGACATATGCGTATGTCCCTTTGTTAAATAACGAATAATTATACATTTGGGGCCACCGGATTCATTTACAATAACCGTTAGAGCTGTAACAAGATCTAATTTTTGTTCTGACCCGTACAATTGTCAGTCCAAATCACAAAATTTTCAACATCTCTTTCTTTCTTGATGACTGTTACAATGGCATCTACGATATTGTGACCCTTACGACCCGCTATTGCTTTGTGCCATAACGCACAATAAGTCTTCATATTCGCTTCTTGCTTTTTGGGAGAAGCGAATGTCTCGTTGAACACAACGAGTTGGCTAATAAAAAAACTGTTTTTAATAGAAGGCATTATAGATATCAAAATGACCTTTTGAAGATCCATCGAATATATTCTAGAGTGGTTTGAATAAGGAATCAAAGAGTCTTCCTTATATTTTGCGTTCGCTTTGTCAGCTTTTGCTTTGTGTAATTTCCAAGCGTCTAAAATATCTGCAGTTAATTCATTACCAGATTTCAGCGCATCTTCTTGTTGCATCTCAAATGACTGACAGTCTACACATTTATCCGACTTTGGCATACACATAGAAATATGCCTAGATCTAAGTACGCTTCTATATGTTTCAAACTTGCAAATGTTGGAATGTTTGCTGTTAAAATTTTCATACATTGACTTAACTGTTATATGTCTGGACAAATACCTAATATTAGGCGCATTATGCCGACGGTAGTGGCTAACGCAAGGATTGTAGCTTTCTATGTGTTCCACTATAATGTCTCTATTCATTTTTTTTTCTAGGATATTTTCCACGATTTTCTGTTACGGCTGAACACAGAGGAGCCTTCTTCATCGCCGTACACAATTCTGTTATACCAGAACCATTTGTGTATCCTAGTGAATTTAAAAAGAATAATTTGCACACTCTGAGGCTGCTACCATCCTTGGGAAAAAAGTACAATCTACTGTTGTTTTTTTTTGAAACTATCAGCCGCGTTTGCCTTTGTAGTTGTTCTACGTTTGAGCTCGACGATGTGAACATTTGTGGATAGCCATTTTCTTCGTAATCCATAATTCAATGACCAGTATTGCATTCAAATTTGGTAGCGATCATCTTGAGTAAATTTCTTACAATTCATTTTACATTTACCTGAGCATGGTGGTCTCATAGAGTGCTTCTTCTGTTACGATTATTTTTTTCTTTTTCTGTTAATTTTATTTTGTCGCAAATTCTGCTTAAGTTGTCTCTTTTAATAATACCAAATTTCTTTATAGGTACTGAATCTTCGATATTATTATTCTCTCGCAGTTCTTCGTCTACATCTGTGAGAAGTGATTAACTTTCAAGTTCTATATCGTCTTGTGTGTCACTAAGCTAAAAATCTGGATCAGCAATGCTGTCGGCAAAGCTGATTTCTCTAATGTGGCCTGTTTGATTATCTTTATCGATCAGATCGCAGTCAAAAGTTATTTCTCTGGTATTATTCCAGCTTGACGAGTTTCCTTCCTCGGAAATTTGGCTGTTATCAGCAGCTTGAGGAGTACTGAAATAAAAATTGATTTTTTGAAAGGATTTCTGTATTATATTATAACCTCACAATTTGCAAACATGATTTATACTAAGGATGTGTTTAAAACAATAATATTACGTATCTTGGCATATTTGTAGTAAGTGCCATATTTACCATGCGTTGAGCACGAGAATTTGAAAACATATTGATTATCCTTTTACTATTTACAAGTAAACATATCCAACCTGTAACTCCCGATTTTGGTAATTTTTGGTATATAGGTAGTTCACTCTATTCTTAGGGTTCCGTGTTTTTTCGTTCGTGCCCATACTCATGTTTAAGGGAGATATGGGGGATTGAAGTTACCCCTGCAAAATCAGTTTTTTCCAAATATCTCTGGAACGGCTGAATATTTTTCCGCAGGACAAAAACTAAACGATAGAGATTTACTAAGGCTATCGAAAAATGAAAACCGCGTTTTCATCCCTTGTCGAGGGTTGAAGTTATAAATGAATATATGTCATTTTTTATGGTTTTTTGCAATTTTCTACCCCATGGTAAAACATATCATCATGAAAAATATTCTGCGGATAGAGAACTAAAAAATAAAAGTTACCTGTCCGAGGATTTTTTTGTATCTAAGATACTTACCCCATTAACAGCTTATAGGGGCTGTACATTAAGGGGTGAAGTTTGACCATGTATATTATTCAAAATTCAAATTATATGCATCTTAAAGCCCTTTAAAAGATCTTTGAAATGATATATAATCAACCACCCCTTACAACCCTTTATCGAATTATAAGGCTATAAATTTGTATAATTTTCTACAATTAATAATTCTCATTATAATGTGTTAATTTGATTTAATTTTGTATTGCTGATCTAGTCTGATCTAATTTTTAATGTTTAGAAATATTTAATTTCAATTGAATGTTGGGTTGTTCATTACCTTTCTAATACGACCTTTGTGGTGTAAATTAAAGTAGGTAGTAATGTGGTACATAGATAATAAACAATTGTTATTGTTATAAATTTTTTTAATTAGTAGTATTGTTTGCTATCAACCCTTTAACTGTTACAACATTGTCAACGACCCCCTTACCCCCTTATAAAATTATGAATTTCTGGAAAGTTTTCCAACTATTCATTCTGTTTGTAATAACAATAACTTTATTGTATCTAATTTGATACATTGATTGCTTAAATCAACAATTAGGAATCCATTTCACTATTTTTTTCTTAAAAATATGTAATTGTTATTGATCTTTCCGCGTATGAATATACTTATTGAAAATATATTTATGTAAAGTAGATGTACATACATTTATTTGTAGGTATATGTATATTATATTATACCTTATTTCTGTATGTTTTAACTAGTTCATTATGGTTGGTAGTTGCTACAGTAATGATAGTCTTGGAAAAATTGTTCAGAACATAGTTTTTGTTTGCACCATCCGCAAGTAACAATCCCAATCCCAAAATAGTAAAATGGATTCGTAATTGTTAATTTAAGCCGTGAATGTATCAAATTAGATACAATAAAGTTATTACAAACAGAATGAATTATTGGAAGACTTTTCAGAAATTCATAATTTTATAAGGGGGTAAGGGGGTCGTTAGCAATTTTGTAACAGTTAAAGGGTTGATAGCAAACATTAGGCTAGATAAAAAATACAAAATTGAATCATATATACAAATTATAAAGAGAATTATTACTTGTAAGAAATTACACAAATTCGATAAAGGGTTGTAAGGGGTGGTTGATTGTATATTGTTTCAACGATCTTTTAAAGGCCTTTAAGATGCATTTAATTTGAATTTTGAAAACTCATATACATAGTCAAACTTATCTTAAATACAAAAAAATCCTCGGACAGGTACCTTTTATTTTTTGTTCTCTATCCGCAGAATAATTTTCATGACGATATGTTTTACCATGGGGTAGAAAATTGCAAAAAAACTATAAAAAATGACATATATTCATCTATAACTTCAACCCTCGACAGGGGATGAAATCGCGGTTTTCATTTTTCGATAGCCATAGTGGATCTCTATCATTTAGTTTTTGTCCCGCGAAAAAATATTCAGCCGTTCCAGAGATATTTGGAAAAAACTGATTTTGCAGGGGTAACTTCAACCCCTAATATCTCCCTTAAACTTGAGTATGGGCACGAACTAAAAAACACGCATCCCTTAGGATAGAATGAACTACCGATGTACCAAAAATTATCAAAATCGGGAGTTTTAGGTTGGATATGTTTACTTGTAAGTGTTTATTCTGTGAGATGTCCTTTTCTACGTATTGTGGTTTTAGGCAGCATGAAAGGAGTGTACATGGTGATAAATACGCCGCTGAGCAGCTCCAGTGTCATGGTGAAATATGTAGCATATGCGATGCTGCCTTCTCTAGTCTTGCGAGGCTTCGTCAGCATCACCAGAAATGTCACAGAGAATTACCATTCGAAAAAGAACATCAGCTCATAAAGAGGGTTGCGAGAGCTGAAGCTTCCTTGGGAGGCAAGATGATCTATAAGAAACTCATGTCGTTGACTGGGCTCACCCACGAACAGCTCAGAAGGCTTCGAGAAAAAAAATATATAAAGACGCGTTACACGAGATCCTCACTTCGCCTTTATATGCCCCCTCGGTTGATGATATGAGCCCTGACGTCCCCTCGGATAGTGTAGGTTCTGGCGTGGGTTCCGGGGTATCGCACTCGGCTTCCCGTGCCTCTATGGCTTGGATCACATTGACTGGTCAGGTAGGGGCGGACTGCTCTGATAGCGCTTCGCAATTTATTTCTGGAACGACAATGTCGCAACCAGTGTCTGATAATGACTCTTTAAACTTCTACGCGGGTGCGGGCCTGGAGTCTGGTGAACCAGGAGAGTCGATCGGGGAAAATGCGGCGGGAAATCGGTTTGAACCGAATATTCGTCTATGTCTTTTTGACGCTGCAGTCAATTTTCAAATGTCCAATCCCCCTTTGAGCGATCTTGCAACGGCTGCTCTTACCCAAAATTTATCGGAACTTTCAAAAATGCTGGACGAATTTATAAGTTCTAGATTTTCTAATTATAAAAATATACAATCTCGTACTTCACGACGAAGACCATCTAATAGTCCAGCCTATGGTCTTGGGTTTACTGGATCGGGTCGACGTGCCGAAATGTACAAAAAATCCCAAGATTTGTTCTCCAAAAATAAAAGAATGTTAACCGATATTATTTTGTCCGGTAGAACTTTTGACAGCCCTTCTAACCTCCCTGATGTTTCTGAGGTGGAGAACCTCTATGGAACTATTTTTGAATCGGAATCGCCACAGGATGATGCGCCTTTTTCTACCACATGTAATAATTCTCGCATAGATGATCAGTAGTATAGTAATGCCGATTCTGGGCCACTTGTCAGTTGTGCGCATGCGCTAAGGCGGGAAATTCAAATTTCGAGATATCAATGATACCAACTGAAAACAAATATCGATTCTGGGCCAGTTGTTGGTTGTGCGCATGCGCAAAGGTGGGAAATTCAAATTCTGGGGATATCAGTGATACCAACTGAAAACAAATATCGTTTCCATGTTGGAAACCGTAAATGTGATCCTTGTAACCTTTCATACCAGATGTAGAAAGCCTATATATTTTCGTATGTTATTTAATTACTAGGAAGCACATAAGCGTATCTGATGCTTATCGCTAGTGCGCATGTCTACATTCGTATTAACATCATCATATATTCTCGGGCGAAATGTAGAAATAGTCATTCTGTGTTCAGACTAGAACATATCTAGAATACAATATTAATAAATTTGAAGCATAATGTCATCTTTTCTACAAGATATTAACGTTTCTTTACATTTGAAACCATTTGTAAACGTTAAAAATTTAAAAGTTGGTGACAAGTTTGAGATTGTATCATTTGAAAGGATTCCTACAAAATATGGGGAAAAGGTGGTTGTGGAATGTAAGGATTTCATGACCATATTGCCACATCGATTCACCGAAAAGTTTTCACAAGAAGCAATTGACAAATTGAACAATGACTTTTCCAAAGGAAGAGTTATCTATTTGGTTAGCGAGGGAATGGTTGGTGAAACCACAAATGTTATATTTGTGGAAGAATAAGCTGTTTAATTGAATATTACATTCATATTATAAGCATTGTTCTTTGTTTTTAATAATAAAGACACATTCATTTTGAGAATTTTATTTATCTTAAATATATAGTATCATATCAAATGTAACCAACACAGGAAGAATAGATTTTGATCAATTATTTTATTATTGTAGAATCAAAGTTGATCTCTACTGTTACTGCAATTATATCCACGTTCACATGTTCCAGAGACTATTCTAGCAGATAGATTCTTCAGTATTTATGATTATAACTGTCTAAGCAGTTTATAAGTCAGCTTCATTAAAATAAAAGAGGCAGTATATTTCCGAACGTTGTAATTGTAAGCAATTATATCTATAATATGGTCAGTTGACACTGCAGTGTCAACTTTTTGTTTATGTCAGGTTTTTTATCCCTTTTTAAATGATATAACGCAAATCGAATGAAAAAGGTTAAATGAAACTTCGCAACAATCTCAAGATAATATTTATTTTGATTCATTTAAATGTTTAATAATTGAATTAATGCTTTCTAATTTATTCTTCAGCTTGAGCAGACGTTCGCTCCGCTGCTTCTGTTCAGCCTAAATGATGAATAGAATGAGAGCTCTTCTAGCTTTATACTATTTTTCCGTATATTCAGCATTTTGTTTTCTATCTCTTTCTAGCACACATGAATATCGTACTGTTAAGGCGTCCATACACTTCGTTCTGTTTTAACAGTTCGAACAAAGCAGGTAAAGGCGAGTGTTTACAAGGGATTTTTACAAAATGGAATTTAAATTAAACATTTATTGTTGAATATACTTGACTTTATTTTATTACTTCAATCATTCTCTTAGAAAAATCGACAGACTATAAGATAGATAGAAAGCTGTTGACTTAGCAAAATCATCTGTTATAAAAATATTAAAATATAAAAAATCTATCCAAAAATCGATAAAACTTATCATACAGTCACAAACATTGACTTTTCTTTAAATAAGTTTGAATGTTTATTTTATTAACAAAGGCTTGAGAATGCATTCCAACCGATCACAAATCATTTGAAAGTCATTGCCGATAAACTTGACGCTCAAACAGCTACCTCCAACGAGGCTAATGATTTCATTTACAACACACCCAAGAGGACTGAGGATGACGTTCTGGAAAAACAAGGAACCATTCACTCAACGCCAATCCCACTGAAATCAACGGGTACAAGGCGAATTGTAGCCAAGGCTACTAATCTCTGGAAAAGAATTGACTTATTGAAAGAAGATCCTATTGAAGTGAAGGTAGATCCTCTAGAGATCAAAGACGAGCTGATAGCCCATTATAGTCCTATCCAACCTAACGAAGATGAAAAAACATTTGAAGAAATTCTAGAACAGTCTGTTGTCGAGAGTCGTGAGCATATTGGAGAATACATTGACAAACCAATCTACTATGAGTATTTGGATACGTTTAATGAATTGCCTCGAAAATATATAGATGACATGCATCATGACCGCACTGGACAGTTTGATCATCGAACAGGAGTCAGGCATCAAAAGGAAGATGATAAGTACTACATTGGTACAGCTGAAGTTATATTCGATGGTCCGGATGTTAAAATCAACAATATCATTTACAAGGGTACCCCAGGAATTTATGAGCTTCTATTCAAAAACCATCCACATGAATTCACCGATTATGATTTGGAGAGATATAAACAAATATTAGAATCAACTAGCGCTGTTAGGAAAGATTATAACCCAAATTCACAAATTTTAGGAACGCGTGCCGAGAAATACAGGAAAATAATAGCTCCGCTCTACAAATTGCGGACTGGTAAAGGAATGGTGAAGCATGTGAACAACCATTCTATTGACTATGTCTATTGGGATGATCCAAATGAGCTTGTTAATAGACTTCGCCTCTTAGTAGGTTCTCAGACAGCAGGGAATACGGGTCTGCAGAACGAAATCGTATCAGTTATTGAAGAATTGCGTGAAGCGCAGATAATGGCGTAAAATGACTCGATAAATTTGGTCGTCACATAATCAAACATCAAAATAGGTCTGCTGATAAAGATGTAACTGTCAGTAGATCACAACACTTGTTTTACAATATGATTCTGACGTTCCATCCAAAATTTATCAGTGATAATGTCTTTGTACTAAATAATGGTCATCCATACTACCAGTTTCCATTTCAGTTTGCTATTATTGAGAACATTATTTTTAACGCGTCCCTCATCATCAAGATAAATAATAAAAAATTCACTAAGGCAGAACTAATCAACAATACGTTGAAGATAAATGACATAATTGCCTTTGAATGTGAGAATAATATAAAAGACAGCTGGACAGTGGACATGATAATTAGGATGTCAGTCATCATTGAGTCTGTTACATCATCATCAGAAGGAGACCATGAAGAGGATAGTTAAACAAAACAATCCTTCTACCGTTAAGCAAGATGTAGTGAACGAGCTACATAAACCAGCCAGGGTGAATTTTAGGAGAAGACACGTGATAATAAGGGGTATTAATGAGACATTACAGGCTGATCTGGTGGAAATGATACCTTATGCTAAAGAGAACGGCGGATACAAATACATATTGGTTGTGATAGACTGCTTCTCTAAATATGTTTGGGCGGTTCCAGTACGTTCAAAATCTGCGCATGATGTTACCGCAGCAATGCAATCCCCTTACCAAAAAACATTCAAACGGATCAAGGAAAATAATTCTATAACACAGACTTTAAGAAATTAATGAACAAGTATAAAATCAATCATTACAGTGTTTATTCAACAAAGAAAGCATCGATTGTGGAAAGAGTAAATCGCACGTTAAAGAAGCACATGTGGAAGCAGTTTAGTCTACAGGGAAACTATAAGTGGTTGAATCTAATAGATAACATTATCAACCTGTATAATAATAGCTACCACAAGACAATCAAAATGAAACCGTCACAAGTTAAGAAATCGAATGAACAATCAATTCTGAAATCGGCATACACATCTATCAAAATTGCTGAACAACATCCTAGGTTCAATGTTGGAGATAAAGTTAGAATCAGCAAGTATCGAAAATTGTTTGACAGAGGTTACACACCTAATTGGTCCAATGAAATTTTCACCGTTAGAAAAGTGCAACTTACTAATCCCACTACCTACCTGCTAAAAGATGAGGAAGATCAAGATATAGTTGGAGCATTTTACGAGTTGGAACTTCAAAAAGTTAAGCATCCAAATGTATTTTTAGTAGAGAAGGTTCTTAAGAGAAAAGGAAATAAACTGCTTGTAAAATGGCTTGGATTTGATAAGAAATTCAACAGCTGGATTAGCAAAAGTAGCCTAACATAGTAAAATGTAAATAAAACAATATAAATAAAGCATTACAATATCAATGATGTTTATTTAATTTTCTACAAATACATTAATTAATTCCGTACACAGATCGGATTAACATTATACACAATTTGCTAACAATTAGTCCTATGGTTAACCAAAAGAGAATTAAACCTATTACAGCAAACATCATGACACCAATATCTTGATAACCACATTGAGTGATCCATGCACAGTCGTTCATTAAGATATATTCACCTTCATCGAAATTCTCACTAACTACTGTTTGCCATTCACTATCAGTATATGTTTGATTTGGCAACAAGTAGCGTATTTTAAATGAAACTATATCATGTTCCTTATGTATTGATAATGTACACATTCCTGCATAAATATCCATTTTACCCCATGTCTCATTGAAGGTGTTGCTATAGTCAACTGTTGCAAAGCACGCCGATATATCAAAAGGAATTGATGTGAATAATGTGTGGTTCACGAGTACACTCGTTACAATGAAGAGCTGTGATGGAAACATTCTGAGTAATGGTAAATTATAAGTGTTAGTTAAATATAAACAAGGCAATGTACTGCAGACATGCGCACTGGAGCTACTCTACAACGAACTTGATATTTGTCGTATCTCCAGCAGGTCCTTCACTAACCATGAAGATCAAATCAAAAATCTGTACATTAAAGTCATATATATCACTTTCTGTAAACATCAGTGCAAAGCGGTGAAGCAACACAACTTTGAAGTCCTTGCACTCCACTACCACTGCATCACCATTCTCTGTGCTTATCCTATCAAACGATATGATTTCAAACCTTTTACCAATTTCCAACGACTTGACGTCAACAAATGGCTTTGTGTGTAGCGACGAGTTGACGCAACTTAGTGTAGTCAATTCCACAAAGGTGGTTCACTTTCAAATACTATTACTTAACTGTGTGACGAGGAATATATATACATTCATCTGTCAAGCATGCGCTATAATACTCAAGTATGATAGAAGAAGTGACTTGGTATGAGCTTAGACTTATGTAGCTCTCTGACATGCTCCTCAAAACTACAAGCAACACATTTTGTGTTAGGTTGATCAGTTTCACCACCACACCACCACAAATCGCATCTGGTAGAGACGTTGCTCCAAAATCAATCAGTGTTAACCAGGGCATCAAACCCTTATTTTTTTTTCGTTCCTGTGAAAATAACTGTTTTGATCCGGTTTTCGGTTTTCGTTCCGGTTTATTATCGGTTCGGTTCCGGTTTATTATCGGTTCGGTTCCGGTTTATTATCGGTTCGGTTCCGGTTTTCGTTCCTGTGAAAATAACGGTTTTGATCCGGTTTTCGGTTTTCAGTTCAGTTCCAAGTGACTCATTATCAAATTTTTAAATATGACAAATTTATTTTAGCCATAAATTAGAATAATAATATCAGTAACAGTAACAGAAACAACCAATCTGGTGGAGACGTTGCTCCAAATGATTTTTCCTCAATTTGTCACCGTTAAATAGTAATTTGTGTTTGTAATATGATCCCAATATTAAAAAGAAGAAAAACAGGAAAATTTTGTATATATTCGACTTTAGAGGACTTTTCAAGGATAACAAGATTCCCTTGTAAAGTCGTACTTTATTTCAAAGTTTATTGCATCAAAATCTATCGATTGGTTTTCAATAAAAAATCTATTCTTCCTGTGTTGGTTATATATTTGGTATGATACTACATATGTATTTAAGATAAATAAAATGACATAAATTCTCAAAATGAATGTGTCTTTATTATTAAAAACAAAGAACAATGCTTATAATATGAATGTAATATTCAATTAAACAGCTTATTCTTCAACAAATATAACATTTGTGGTTTCACCAACCATTCCCTCGCTAACCAAATAGATAACTCTTCCTTTGGAAAAGTCATTGTTCAAGTTGTCAATTGCTTCTTGTGAAAACTTTTCGGTGAATCGATGTGGCAATATGGTCTTGAAATCCTTACATTCCACAACCACCTTTTCCCCATATTTTGTAGGAATCCTTTCAAATGATACAATCTCAAACTTGTCACCAACTTTTAAATTTTTAACGTTTACAAATGGTTTCAAATGTAAAGAAACGTTAATATCTTGTAGAAAAGATGACATTATGCTTCAAATTTATTAATTTTGTATTCTAGATATGTTCTAGTCTGAACACAGAATGACTATTGCTACATTTCGCCCGAGAATATATGATGATGTTAATACGAATGTAGACATGCGCACTAGCGATAAGCATCAGATACGCTTATGTGCTTCCTAGTAATTAAATAACATACGAAAATATATAGGCTTTCTACATCTGGTATGAAAGGTTACAAGGATCACATTTACGGTTTCCAACATGGAAACGATATTTGTTTTCAGTTGGTATCACTGATATCCCCAGAATTTGAATTTCCCACCTTTGCGCATGCGCACAACCAACAACTGGCCCAGAATCGATATTTGTTTTCAGTTGGTATCATTTATATCTCGAAATTTGAATTTCCCGCCTTTGCGCATGCGCACAACTGACAAGTGGCCCAGAATCGGCATTACTATACTACTATGATCCGATTACTGAAGACGACATGGCGAGAGCTAAAAATGGTTGGCGCTGCTCAGCTCCTGGTTCCGATGGTGTTCCACTCAGAAAGATCATATCTTGTCCGAATAATGTCCTAAGTACGCTATTTAACGTAATTATATATAGGAATTGCCACCCAACATCTTGGTCTGCATTGCGGACAACACTTATTCCTAAAGGGGGGCACCTAACACTGCCATCAAATTGGCGCCCTATAACGGTCGGCTCTGGCCTGCAGCGGTTGTTGCATAGAGTTTTGGCCGCGCGGCGTTCTGGTATGGTTGACCTTCATTGGAACCAGAGGGGCTTCACAAACATTGATGAGACGCTGGCAAACACCCTTATAATGGACTATTTTATTAGATCAAAAATCAAAAGATCTCAACCATTCAATATCGTATCGTTAGACATACGTAAAGCCTTCGATACCGTCTCTCACTTTTCGATTAGGCGTGCGCTCTCCGGGTATGGATTCACGGGTCTTTGGATTGATTATATTCTTAAAACATTAGATAGCGCTACTACAGTTATTAAAGTAGGCAACACATTTACGAGACCGCTTCATATCCGGAGGGGGGTACGACAGGGAGACCCATTGAGCCCCTTGCTCTTCAACATCGTTGTTAACGAGCTTCTCTGCAAGATAGATGTCTTGGGCTTGGGTGATCATTTGAACGCTACTAATCGATGCTCCGCCATAGCATTCGCCGATGATATTGTTTTAATGGCGGATACTGCTAGAGAGATGGAATCAATGCTTTCAACAACAGAGGTATGGCGCTTAGCCCTGAAAAGTGCCACGCAATTTCTTCGTGTGTAGTCGGAAAAAAGATCCTAGCTACATCAAAACCTAGGTTCTATATTGGTAGATGCCCAATAACGATGGTTCAATACACAAATCCCTTTCGTTACTTGGGACATGATTTTGATTGTAAAGGCATCTTGAAACCTTGCCTCCCGAACTTAAATATATGGTTGCGTAGACTAAACAGTGCCCCTCTCAAGCCTCATCAAAAATTATTATTATTAAAACAGCATATTATTCCTAAGATCCTCTATGGGCTCCAAAACCCCAGGATAACGTTAAAAACATTGAGAGAGGGCGATAGGTTGATCAAAATGGCGGTGAAGCGTTTTTTACATTTAAATATTCATACCCCGGACGCTTCTCTGCATACTAGATTGAGACATGGTGGTGTTGGTATCCTGGAAATGGCTTCTTCAATACACTGCTTCATCGTATCCAGTCACTTCAACATAATATCAATGATCCTGTTTTGTCTTTTGTCCTTGCTTCTACTGAAATCTCCTCACTTATAGATCGTTCAAAAATATTGTAGGTGACGTGCCTCCTGATATAAAATGGTGAGAAAGGTTGGCTAATGGCCCTCTTACCAAGAGACTTGAGGCGACCGAAGATGATTCTGTTAGTAGAAGCTGGATCGACCAAAAGCCTTATGGGTGGACTGGTAGAGATTTCGTTCGAGCCGTGCAGTTGAGAACTGCCAACCTACCGACTAGGGCAATACCATCTAATCCCCCTAGTCAGCGTAAATGTATGGGAGGTTGTAACTCGGATGAGTCCTTGGCACACGTTTTGCAGGTGTGTCCTGTTACCCACGGGGCCTGCATTAAGCGTCACGATGAGGTGGTTAAGAAGATCGAGAACAGCTGTCGACGAAAAAATATGGAGGTCGAGCATAAACCTCACGTCAGACACATGGACGGCACATTGTACAAGGCTGATTTAGCCGTCCATCTTCGTGATGGCGCGACAGTTGTTTCGGATATACAAGTAACTTGGGCGTCTGATGTTTCACTTGGTTCTGTTTGGGCTAGGAAAGAAAAAGTATAAAATTGCCCTAAATTCCGGCAGGCTGCGGGGAAAAAAATGGCCGAATCGTTCGTTTGTATTTAATCCTATTATAATAGAGGCCAGAGGAATATGGCCCCGAGCCAATAAAAGTGCCGAGATATGCTTGAAAATTGATAAAAGAACTAAGATGAGTTGCATACAGAGTGTGCTCAAATGGGGATCATCGATACATAAGATATTTATGAAAAATGTACGGAGAACTGGTCCTGGTCCTCCTGGTGGTTTTTTCCAGGGTATGAGTGTAGATATGACCTAGAATTTACAATGACGGCGCTCAAAGACATTAACAAGTCAATGGGACGCTGAGCCTAGTTATATGGTTTTGGTCGATGTATGGACTTACGACAGCATGTGCTGCATTATGTGTGCCCGGTACTTTAATTTATATTTAATATTTTATGGCTACTTGATGATTGTGGTGGCGCGGCGGTGACTGGTGTCTGTACCTGATGATGTTGACTGGCATGGAATTTTGTAGCTATTGATTGCTGATGGTGTTGGTTGGTTGATTATGCTTATGGGTTAGTACAGTTCTGAACTGTACTGCTTTATATGGTCTGGTATAACTATTGCTATAATGCTTTGCTATCCCGATGGTGATGTGGCTTCCCGGGCAATGGGACTGGTTAGTGGACATGGTTTTGTCGCACTTGATGCTGGTTGCCTAGTGGTTGTTTGCCTAGCCGATGGGTTGGCGTTCCTGAAGTCCAATCATAGTAGATGGTACATCGATGAAGTATGGATGGGAATGGGATGAAAGAAGTTTATGATCAGCATAATATTGTTAAGAATTAATTTGATTTAATTTCGAATTCAATTTTATTTGTTAAAATCATGTCAGTCACATTAATGTACAATTAGTATTTGAGTTATAATTTAAAGAATATCATATAATTTATCATTTTGTTTGGCCTTCAGCCGCTCAGGTGCACTCGCGCACTTTCTGCGTTACTGCAATTTATATAGAAATCAATTTATTAAAACCTGTATTTTTTATTGTAAGCGGACGGCCCGCTTAACGCCGAAATGTTTATTGTCTCAAATAAATTGTATTTAGACGCAGTTACTGAGTCCCGCGTCCAACACAGTTGTGTAGGCGGACGTCACAACAGCTGCTCGGAGTCGATCAATTCCTTTCTTCACCTCTCGTAAAACACTTCATGTTTAGTCTCTGCAATATTATGCAAAGTGCAGCACGCAACACCAATATGAGGGGCAAACGTATGATGGACGTCCATTCGCTTTACTAACAATAAGCGCCGCCAGCGCCCTTTTAGTTTCCCAAATGCCAGCTCTACATCCACTCTACCACTATAAAGATAGGCTTTGAAGGATTCTTGTTCACGGGTTAGCTCTCCGTGCATGGTAAAGTTCTTTAACAACCATGGTAGCAGAGGGTAAGCAAGATTGTCCAGAAGCATGTATGGCACTTCCATTTGTTTAACGATTTGTGTTTTCTACAAGCAAGCTTATTCGTGTATAACATGCAATTCTTCAGCACGGCAGGATCGTGGCTTGAGCCCGGTGGCAGTTGGCATTGCGAAATATAAACGGAACATAGTGTTGTACTGATCATAAACTTCTATAAAGGCCCTCTAGCTCACCGTAAGGTATTATCCACAACTACTTGTAGAATAATAGAAGGTCAGCCTTTCCGGTTAACGTAAAGCCTGTAACCGTCCGATGGTGGTGTTACTGGAATATGCCTTCCGTCAATGGCCCCAATAATTTGTGGGATATGATTCGTGTTTTCATATACCCGGGCAATACGTTCACATACATCCTCGGAAGGCATATAGATAAATATTGCCATCAAAACAACATTTATTGCGACAACCACCGATGGATGCAAGCGTACACAGTTGATTTATGAATGCTAAACATATCTCCTATCACTCGATATTCACTACAGCTAGCCAAATAATATAAACATACTGCCACCTGTTTCTCTGCACACACGGGTTCCCTACCGCGTAACGGGGTATCTACTGGCTCTAAACTTTAAGGTAATTCATTGCAAATGATCGAAAAAGTATTTTTGCCAAACCGAAGTGCTTCAACGAATTCTTCGTCATCCCAGCAATTAACTACGCAATTCTTCCAAAAAGCATCACTTCGGAATTTCATCCACATTCTCTTTGGGTTTTTTGATTGTATAAACGCCGAATATAGTATTGTTAACATCATTTGGTACAACCGTGTAGTTACATACCTGTTAATCATTTATTATTTGCAATGCAACTCAACAGTACAATTTTCAATAGCGCAAATAGCAATAGAAAATAAGTACAATCCCTAATTACCACCATTTGATATTTAATATGTGTTGTTCTTCACTAGCTCTAATCATTCGTAGTGCTTTATCTTGATAATTATTGTATCCAGAGTGGTCTTTCTAAAAGTGGACAACTCGAATGAAACTCCTAGTAGTTGGCGGTCGATTCGAATAATACTTTAAGGATTTTTAGGAGTGCCCCTAGAGAATATTTCAGCAAAAGCAGGACACTGTAGCTTATTGGAAAATTGGTGAAATCAAATCTAACTTTTGAATATGCAGCGAGGTTCACGTACATTGTGCCTCCGCCAAAAGTGTTTAAATACTGTAGTACGTTCGTAACATTTAGATTTTTGAAGTTTGTCATTTACGCCCCGAAAAAAAATTAAAAAGTTACAAGCTAAGATTGACCGTGAAACATTGAAACGCAAAAACCCTTCACCTCCCTGTGTCGGTCATCGTTCGCTCCCATTAGTTTCTTATGAACGTTTATAAACCAGTGCTTCTCAACCACTGGCGCGGAAACCGATTTTAGTCCGCAAAAAAATTTTCAACATCCCAAAAGGAATATTTTCTTATTCACAACATAATAAATTGTTTTTTTTTTGTAAGAATTATTGTCCTTAAAGGATTATCAAGAAATTTATAGGTCGAAATTATGAGGAAAATCGCTGGCGTAATCTGTTAAGAACTACTCAATGTTTGTTTATTTAACACTTGTAATACGTGACTAAACAAAAAGTAAATCAATAAATCGTTCACACATGTGTGTTATCTCTTATTTACATAAAAGGGAAATTAAAATAAAAAAACAATACCGAATTCAAAATCTCGCTATTAAAAAAAAAAAACAAAAGTGCATCTACCTATTAATTAAATACAAATTCGGAGAATTCGAGAATTTTCGAGAAGGAAGGTTGTTTAGCTTGGTAATAAATGACGTTTCGGAAGTACACAATTGCTTACCTTTTTCTACTTTGGCCTAAAACAACTAAAACACCTCAGGCGAAGGACAAGTGCCTTTTAGTTACGGTTGTTTAAATAGGCTTGCAAGTATGATTTATTGCAGGGATGTCAATGTTAACACTTATCCGTACTCAAATTTTTGGCCCTCCCCTTCTTCAATGGTATGAAGATACAAAAATTGAAGCGGGTAAATTCATTTTTTTAAATACGGGCCTGTTTCATCCAACTGTGCGTCCTTCTTGGACATATTTATTGAGATGTAACTGTAAATTTTAACCATCAAAACTCTAAGCTTTCTCAGGCCATTTTAACTAAACAGTATTAGGGATGTTCTACCAGTGTAATATCAACCATGGTACGGTTAACTGTTCCACAACGGACAGAAATTATTGAAATTTTTTTTCATGTCAAAAGAACTATATAAAAACGGTTCAACAGCTTAATCAACGATATGGCACTCACAACATCAACAGAAAGACGGTACGCAACATTGTCCAACTATTTAAAGACACTGGTAGCGTTCGTCCGTTACCACGAATACGACCTCGTCCAGTAACTGAAAATCCAGATGTACAACGGCAAATTGCAGAAATTTATAGTGAAGAACCAACGACCAGCCTTCGTACTGCCAGCCGACGACTCGGAATATCAAAAACATCCACGATAAAATGTTTAAAAAAAATGAGCTTCTACCCATACAAAATGGTATTGCACCAACAGTTGGAACAAGCCGATTTTGAAAGACGACGTCAATTCTGCCACATTCTACGATGTTAAGCCGATACAGACAGCGATTATACAAAGAAAATTCTATTCACAGATGAAGCTAACTTTAGCAATGGGGCTGTGGTAGACCGACACAACATGAGGTATTATGCAAAGGAGAATCCGCATTGGGTGGAAAAAATCGATAAGCAGCGACGATTTTCTGTTAACGTATGGGGTGGAATTGTTGGACGACATGTCATAGGGTCTGTGTTTCTTCCTCCAAGGCTCACAGGCGACACATATTTACAGTTTTTGCGGCATGAACTACAAAAACTGTTGGAGGAATTGCCCCTGAACGTCGTTCGCAACCTCATTTTCATGCACTACGGGGCCCCACCTCATTCAGCCATGGAAGTTACCGAATATTTGGACAGTGAGTTTCCCGGGCGATGGATCGGGCGATACGGATCAATTAGCTGGCCTGCACGATTCCCTGACTTGACACCCTGTGACTTTTTTCTGTGGGGGTTTGTCAAATCGCGCGTCTACAGAACACAACCCCATACAGTGGAAGAGCTGAAAGCCCGAATACAAGAGGCATTTGGATCGATAAACTCCGAAATGTTGTTGCGGGTTAATCAAGCACTACATCGACGATTACTTTGCTGCGTGGAACAGAAAGGGCAATTGTTTGAGCACTTACTATGTAAGTAGTTGATTTATTCATATCAAACATGGCACCAAATAATGTTTTTTACAGAACATTTTCCACACATGTATGTTTGAGTAGGTGTTCCAACACAAAAGAATCCATGAACCGAGGTAATCCTTTTTAATTCACTCACAAAAACACTTCGGAGTCTATCGCGGAACCAACTTCTAGAATCTGGGCCTGCAGCTCATCCTCTGTACGGGGTCCTGCCCTACAGACATGCGACCTGACATACATCTATAGAAAGAAGTCAAACGGTGTCAAACCAGGGGAAAGCGCAGCCAGCTAATTGATCCACTTGGTCCGATCCGGCGTCTGAGAAATTCATTGTAGAAATATTCGGTAACTGCCTTGGCTGAATGTAGATGGGGTTGCAAACGACGCACACACAGGTATTTGATCAATCTAGCTGGCCAATATTCAAATTTCTAACACTACCCCCGTCGAAAAGTGAAGGCTTGTCATCGAAGGTAGATAGTTCCTCTATACGATGCCATTTTTAATACATCACTAGCACATGCGCTTAGTGCAAGGATCAGTTTGTTATCAGAGGTTATTTCGAGTACCGGCATTCATTTGGTTTTTGTCTACAGAAACAATTTATGAAGTATTTTTAACCTGATATTGTGTAGTGTATATCAATATTGGACTATGGATTCTATAACGTCAGGTAAATACCTAATAATTTCCATATACTTATTATTAAAATAGTACCCTGAATACTATTTCTTTTCTTGAGTGTAAAACATGTCCTACTTAGGTTTTTTTTCTAAATATTATTTCAATTCAAAGGATTTTGTAATACTCTAGGGTTAGGTAGGGTTGTCTACACAAGACCTAAAGAAGGAAAGTATAAATGCTAACTAAGCTATGATAAATCAAGGGCCACCTAACAAGTAAACATATCCAACCTAAAACTCCCGATTTTGATAATATTCGGTATATAGGTAATTCATTCTATTCTAAGGGATGCGTGTTTTTCCCTTCGTGCCCATACTCAAGTTTAAGGGAGATATTAGGGGTTGAAGTTACCCCTGCAAAATCAGCTTTTTCCAAATATTTCTAGAACGGCTGAATATTTTTTCACGGGACAAAAACTGAATGATAGAGATTTACCAGGGCTATCAAAAAATAGAATCCGCGTTTCAATTCCTTGCTCTGGATTAAAGCTTTAAATGATTACCATATATGCCATTATTTTTTGTGATTTTTTTGCAATTTTCTACCCCATGGTAAAACATATCAACATGAAAATTATTCTCCAGATAGAAAATTAAAAAATAAAAGTGACCTGTCCGAGGATTTTTGTGTAGTTAAAATACTTACCCTATAATCAGCTTATACATAAGTATAAGTATATTTAATGCCGGAAAGCTCATCATATGCTAAATAATAACAATTCGATAAAAAGAGTAAAATAAATTCCTATAAGTAGTCAATGTATCAAATCAGATACAATGAAGTCACTACAAATCGAACTAATATTTAGGAAGCTTTCCAGAAATTCATGCTTTCATAATTCAATAAGGGGTTGTAAGTTATAAAGGAAAATATAAAAGAAAATGCTACAATTAGAAATAAGTCGTAGATAAATTATAGTATACAACTCGCTTATAATGAATGCTAATTATAACCTCGAATGATTACAACACTCGCTCGCTCCGCTCGCTTGTGTTGTAAAATTCATTCTCGGTAATAATAGCATCCATTATAGACTCGTTGTATAATATACTATTATATTATGTAGACATGTTATTCATTTATCTAACCATGTATAATTAACAGCAATCGCTGTTGATCTTGAAAATAAATATTTAAAAAAAAAATTATATGTATATGTATAACGTGAACATTTCTCGCTTTTCTCTGATTTTCTATTTCTCGCTTTTATTTCTTTTTTCCTAAATTTTTTTTTTAATATAATATTCATATGCCATTTTTTTAATGGGGTCAATATAAGTATTATTATTTTTCTGAAGCATGGATCTCATACACTTGCTTTCGTGGCCTTTTAAAATTAAATTTATTCTTTTGATCCCAAAATATATAATGCACCTAATTAATTGTTTTAGTACCATCGTCCCCAAATTATGATTGGTACATTTGAAAGGGTTTAAATAAGTATCATCTTTTACCAAACATGTTAGAACTGTGTCGCTTATATTATTTTCACAACACAACCGGGGTAATAAATAAAATATTTTTGGTACTATCATACTAATTATATAGTTGAGATAAGTACCGGGCTTGTGTAATTTTCTGTTGTGTATATCATATACTCGTTGATCAATTATTTGGTCTACACATGCGGTTCCATCAGAGTACATTTTACACAGTTATTTGTTTCTTGTAAGCATTTTTTTGCTATAAACCCAGCAATATAACATAATGTTCCCTTAGCGATAGATGTCTTTTCTGTCTGTGAAACATTTTCCAAAACTATATCATTCACCCTTCCATATATTTTTCTCTAACAATTACAGTTTCATCTGCAACCGATTCACCTGTTACAAAACATCTCAGATTGTTTAAAGCTTCTGTAGCACCATCCTCCTCACAATTGAAAACAGGTGAATGACGTGTCATAAAATTATTTACAAGAAGACCTTTAAAACTGGTTACAAAATGGGTAATGGTACGAGAAGTATTTCTAACACCATGACATCTCAAACACGCAAAGAAATTTTCAAGTGCATCTTGTTGCAGTGCTCTTGGTAAAAAATAAGAATTTTGTTTTTTTTTTAGCAAAATATAAATCCTCTCAATGTATGAATAAAATTTTCTACAGTTGGTACAAACACATGTTTCTTCTTTTTTAAACAATAAAATTTCATAGAAGATAATACAGCGATTGTCCTAAGCCAAAACTTTTCATGTCCAATTTTTTCTGAGACCCCTCCTTTTAAAGGTTTACACTGTGGACAAGTCTTTTTATTGCCGTTAAGACTGTCAAAGAGTTCGTCCATGAATAATATAAAATCAGCAGTATCTTCACATACTTTGGGAAAAACAGACACGTTGTTGGTTTCTCAAATAAAAAATAACGGTTCAGTGAATATTATACAATATTCACTCAACGATATAACATAAATCCAATGAAGTACCTAAACACAAATGAACTTTAACATACCTCACTGTGTTAACCTTTTCATAAGAGAACCTACACGTCTACTAAAAACTTGAGCTGCGTAAGACACTTTCATTTTATTTAATTTTTCTTAATAAATATGAGCGTCTGTAAGGTGAGGACATAAACGAGTGTCATCAGCCATGTCGACTTCATAAAATTGTTCAATGTGCTCCCACTTGGCCTTTTTTTCTATATTGTTTAATTTACAATATAAATCTTTTCCCAATAAGTTATTGCGGATTCCTTTCAATAAGTGTGGTACGTCATAAAGAGGTACTATTTCTTGCTCATTCACAAGAAATCCAAAATACTTGGCTCTGTCCAAACCATTTATTGTGCAATATTCTTGATTTTCCCTCAAGACATAATTTATTGCCTTCGTGTTTGTTGTTCCTTGGTCACAGATACAACTTATCATCTTCAATCACACTGTTGAATATTTTTCACGATTAATTGTTTCAGTATTTCTGATTTCGTTGAACCATTAATAAAAGTAAATGAAATGGGTTGTTTCCCCTGTTTATGGAGTCCTTTTACCATAAACACATTAGGCGTGTTAGCAAAATTCGTTTTTCTATGATCACCAAAATTTTCAAAGCCTTCAATTATATCATATTTTTTATCGTACTTTAACCTTACACTGATTGAAACTTCGTCGAATACAAGTGCACAATATCTGTCTTTTAGACAAAGTTTCTGAACAGATTGTTTCAATAACTCAAATACATGTGCATTAATTCCAGCCTTGGACAACAGCAGCTGGTTTAACAAATTGACCAGTGTTCCTCTAGAGGGTAATGCAAAATTTTTTGATAGTAACTTGTAACCTTGTCCACTGGCTTTTAGAAGAGATAAAGCCAAAACTTTTTCTTTTAAGGTGAACCTTCGAGATTTTGGTGCTATTGGCTGATTTCTTAATTGTTATAGAATAAATGTTTCAGTAGGTGCATTTACTTGTTCATTCATGTTCCGAAAACTATTACTATTTGCAAAATTTTCAGCATTGGCTAATCTATGTTGGAAATTTTTAATTTTATTTTGAAGGCGATACATTTTATTGTTAGTACGGACAACAGATGAATAGAATTTTTTGCATTTTGGTGACAAGTCACGTTGTCTTGAAACGCCAGCATCTTTCAAAAAAAGAGTTCTTCTTCTCAGTCCTATAATATAATAAATAATAGTAGGTAAAAAATATCAATATCATACAAAGAACGAATGATAATAATTATTTTTCTTACAATCTTTCGAGGACATAACGTTCTTTTTTAGATCCTTATTTGTTATTTTTTTATCTGGTATTCTTAAGCTGTTTTTACCCTGCAATTTCTTATCTTTATTGTTTTCAGAGCCTATAAATAAAATTGATAATGTGGTTAATTAGGCGATGATGTTTGTAACGGAAATCTTATTTGCCATTATTTTATGAATTTTACATTACTTAAACATCAACACTTAAACATTTAATTGATACAATACCTGCAGCATGAA
The DNA here is from genome assembly GCA_039776855.1 of Mylabris sibirica. NCBI lineage: Eukaryota > Metazoa > Arthropoda > Insecta > Coleoptera > Meloidae > Mylabris > Mylabris sibirica. The sequence goes on along the minus strand of CM077841.1, from coordinate 88,684 downwards.
AATTTACAACAGCATCATCATTGATGATGCCTACATCGTTCTTTGGTTTCTTATATTCAGGAATTTCACGGTTCAAAGTGATATTTGCTTTACCTTGTGAATCAAATGCTATAAAAAATTATATTACTGTACATTTACCGGGTAAATGTAATGTGTAAAGGGCGGATATCAGCTCCATAGAAGGAGCAAGCCAAATCTAGTCTCCTGACGAATTCGTATAGAGCATACTGGCCGCAGTCGTTGTACCCGCATGGTCTGTCTTGTCGGTGTGAAAGGTTTTTCTCTACCAATAGTGTCCGAACGTAGAAAAGCAGTTGAGCAGTTCAACTGCCAGCAAGACGTCGTGACGTTACGGCCAGAAAACAAGTGTCTAGTTGTACCGACCTTATAAGAAATTTTGGTCGCTCTCTCTCATTCTTCAAAAAGCGGCTCGTCAGGGACGGGAAAAATTAAGAAAAAAAAACGATTCTTGATAAAAATAAAATAAAAAAAAAGTTAAAATTATGAACACATTTTTTGTTTTTGTTCTACCTATCTTTTCATATCAATTTATGTAAATACATGCATTAAAATTTAAATTAATTAAAAACCAAGAGAATTAGAGCAGGCTTAGAATTTTATATCTAATATAAAATATAAATTATTTGTTAGACTAATTTGTGAGACAAAAATATTAATTTTTATTATTTGTTTAGGCAATAAGGTTATTTGTTAAATTAAATCAATCAATATGTTTAATCTTTCCTTATTTTAATTTTTTATTGTTATATTTGCAAATAAAAAATTAAAATAAGGAAAGATTAAATATACTGATTGATTTAATTTAAAAAATATTAATGTCTGTAATATTTAAAATAAAATATTTAAAAATTAATGAAAACACGGATATGTCCATTTGGTCATTTCCATACGCGGATTTGTATGGAAATGTCTAGTGAGATCACGGAGAGGCGGACATTTTCTCACCAGGAAAGGATTGGAAGGATATTTTAATGGTGAATGAATAATTAGTAGGATAAAAGAACATGCAAATTAAAATAAAAATAATAGATAAGTTTAAGAAACGGAAAATTTAGGTTAAACTATCTAATTTTTGTGAATTGGCATGCACAACGAGATATTTTTCTAGATTTTCGACGGTGAAGCCATGCCTACGATCACCAAATACATATTTGAGACAGAAAAACGAACGTTCAACATCTGTACTTGTGACGGGGGCGAAAAGAAAATTTTTTGTGAAAGCATCTGGATTTTCTAGAGAAGTCACTATATCTGAAATGCGATTGTATCCGGTATTTCTACAAAGCATTTTCTGAATTTTGGAGCGAAGACTTGTGCCAAAATCACCAGGAATATTGGAAGGGTCTAAATGACGTTTGATTTCCCTATCGAATGCACCGAATGAATGAATTAAAGATAAATCCGATTTTTCCAAACGGCAAATTAAATTAGGAATCTCACCAAAATTTTGGGCAATGAGTATAAGGTTAGAAAGCAGTTCAGGATTTTGAAAAGACGACTTGCATAAAATTATGCTTTTGGCGGACCTATTGATAAATACATTGATCAATAGGTATACCAATTAATCGTTTTTAGCGAATTTTTTTAAAAAAAATTAGCTAATGACGAGATCCTCACTTTTGAATTTCCGAAAAATTTTTGCACAGAAGTTCGTTTTGGGACCTCAGGAACCCATATCCACCATTCGTTAAAATTTTTATGTATATATATATTTATACCTATATGTATATCCACGATAACTGCCGTAAAAATACTCCAATCTTAATGAAACTTGGTACAAAAATCGGTCTTTGGGATAGCTTGGATGAGTTCGTTGGCCAGACTGGTAGGGCCAACACTTTTGGAATAAGAGCTGAAGAAATGTTAAAAAAACTCATTTTCAATATTACATTTGCTTAGATTTTGATGAAAATTAAAATAATAGTAGAGCAGTCCATTCTCTATGACCCAGAAAAAAAATCATCACAATCGGTTCATTGGATCGCAAGAAAAATGCAAAAATCTCTTTTTTGAGTATAAGCAGTAAAATCACGTATATAAGATGGCTATGTGTTCTGACAATTGATATTAGAAAAAAAATTGAATATCGCGGGGGGTAACTAATTTTGACAGTTAATATTAGACGCAAGGCCTGCTAGAAAGTTTCGCTTGAAAAAATCAAGCAGGCCTTGATTAAACGTATTACGGGAAATGAATTTATTAGTTGATTCAATGTTATTAATAGTATATTATACAACGAGTCTATAATGAATGCTATTATTACCGAGAATGAAGTTTACAACACAAGCGAGCGGAGCGAGCGAGTGTTGTAATCATTCGAGGTTATAATTAGCATTCATTATAAGCGAGTTGTATACTATACTTTATCTACGACTTATTTCTAATTGTACAGGTACTGGTAGTGTACAAGAATATTTACCTTCTTTATCATTTTCGATTCTAAAATCACACAAGAAACGGACACTTATTACAACTGTTTATTGAAACTGTTATTTATTTTTTGTCGTTACCATGGTTTTTTACATTTAACAGAAATTATTATCTACTAAAAAAATCGTCTTCTTTACCACTTTCCATTGTAAATACAACGTATATTCTCACATTTAAGTATTTGTTCGAAATTTCAAAAAAATTAAATGTCATTTTATTCAAAATTGCATGAAAACGCCCACTTTAGGCCTACTTGTTGAAACTATTGTTAATTATTTACTACGTTACTATGGTTTGTTTACATTTGACGAAAATTATAACTAAAATACTATTTTCTGATTGGCTGATGAGAGGGATATTCATTTACTTTATCTCCCTAGGGATATAAAGTAGGTCATTATATTACAAAAACCACAAATATAATGATCACTTTATATATAAGTCGTAGATAAAATATATTAAGTGTCAGTATCATAAGAATGTTTTGCATTTAATATTTCAGCATGTAGATACATAAAAAAATTCGCTATATAAGGTACTTGCTGCCTTTGGAGATTTTTGTTATGTAAAATGTAAAAAAAAACTATAGATAAATAATAAGAGGTAACGGGAAATCGACTGCTTAATAGATAATCGACGAGATTCTACTGTATACGTGAATAACGTTCACTTCTAACGGATAGGTGCAGAAATGGAAAATAACTACGCCAATGGTGCATTTCGAGCGTTGTAGATCTCGCCAAATGACCTTGAATCCGCCCTTTAGTAATGTGGATATTGCTGTTCTCATTATTCCGTGTAATGTCGACTTTACTTGCATTTCCTCTGGAAAATGGACTCCACATACATAATAAATAACTTTTATCTACGACTTATATATAAAGTGATCATTATACTTGTGGTTTTTGTAATATAATGACCTACTTTATATCCCTAAGGAGATAAAGTAAATGAATATCCCTCTCATCAGCCAATCAGAAAATAGTATTTTAATTATAATTTCCGTCAAATGTAAACAAACCATGATAACGACAAAAATAATTAACAATCGTTTCAAGTTGGCCTAAAGTGGGCGTTTTCATGCAATTTTGAATTAAATGACATTATGGGTGCTATTCAGAAACATTTTAGTTAGTAGTTGTTTAATCATTACTAAGGAGTTACTAGTTTAGTCGCGATTTACTAGCGATTAAGGTATGACTATCCTAAACGTATTCAGAACCGATTATTTTTCTTAATCTAACTTTAGTTGCTGACTAGTTGGAACACGGCGTTGCCAGCTTAAACAACGAATAAAGGGATTGTTTTCTAACGAAAATAAAATGTATATGCCCTTATAGAGGTATAAAAATAAGCATGTAGAGTAAATATTACTTGCATTTGGCAACACCGTAAATTAATATGTATCATCTGACAACGTTTGAAATTTGAATGTGACCATATTAGCGTGAATTACGTATTTATTTTGTTATTGAATATTCTATTGAGAAACTTTTCTGTATGTGTCTAATAGGTATATTTAATTGTTTGAGTTGTGCAGTTGTGTTTTTACCCTAAAAAACGGCTCTAGTGTTATATAAGAACTGGAGTAGAAATAACTTTTTTTTACAATTTTTTCAACATTGTATACTGGTAGAATATGACTAAAAATAAGCCCTAAAGTGAGAATGACTATAAAATTATTGGAAATAAATAAAATATGCGCCTCTTATTTACCGTGGTCCTACACAGAAGATATATCAAATAACTACTGATGTTAATAAGGTTGTTTCCCACATAAAGATAATTCAAACAAATAAATATGCATACAATTATTACATACTTATGTGTTTCCACTTTTATTCAATACATTTTTATTGAATTTTTCCGAAAGAAAATGATCATAAAGAAATTTTTCATAATATAACCTCTAATAATAATTTGCTACTAAAGTTAGTCAACTCTTAAGCTACCCCTTTAGTCGCGACTAAATTTCATAGTCACGTGATCTAAAATTAGTCAGTGATTAAAATGCGACTAAAATTTAGTTGCGTCTAAAATGGTTTCTGAATACACAAATGTCAAATTTTTAGTTAGTCAAGGCTTAATCATGAGTTAGTTGCGACTAAAAATGTTTCTGAATAGCACCCTTAATTTTTCTGAAATTTCGAACAAATACTTACAAGTAAACATATCCAACCTAAAACTCCAGATTTTGATAATTTTTGGTATATAGGTAGTTCATTCTATTCTAAGGGATGCGTGTTTTTCTGTTCGTGCCCATACTCAAGTTTAAGGGAGATATTGGGGGTTGAAGTTACCCCTGCAAAATCAGTTTTTCCAAATATCTCTGGAACGGCTGAATATTTTTTCGTGGGACAAAAACTAAACAATAGAGATCCACCAAGGCTATCGAAAAATGAAAACCGCGTTTTCATCCCTTGTCGAGGGTTGAAGTTATAGATGAATATATGTCATTTTTCCTGGTTTTTTGCAATTTTCTACCCCATGGTAAAACATATCATCATGAAAATTATTCTGCCAGAGCCAGAATGTTTATATTGATACAAGTTGATTAAATTAGTTTGTTCTCTAATTAATATTAATTACTATTTGATTGTTATTGTTTTTCTATTATTATTAAAATAAATATTTGTGGTATTGGAATCTTTCTGATATTGGCAAAATCCGCGACCTTTAACACCAAAGATATCTCTAATATAACTAGATACTGAAAATACGGTAGAGGTGGTAAAAAAGTTGAAGCCAAGGCCGCCATACTACTTGGTAACTATTAAGCGCGTAATTTGAACTCGCTGATGCGGTATAAAGGTGTAAAACTAGAGAGAAAACAAATAGATGCCAACATATTTATTGATGATTAAATAGAATTATCTTATTTAAATGTTGTCTTACATTTTGTCCCATCATTTTTAAATTATGTTTAGTATTAATACGTTGTAATCTAATTTTGAAATAAATTTCAATAATATAACAACTATTTCAAAAAATTGAAGAAAAAACTGGCAGTGAACATTAAAAAAAGACAAAAAACAGCCCCATTGATCAAATAAAACAACAATTTATTAAAAACAAGACTTGTTTGTTAATTTATCAAAAACACATACAACACATATAAGTTTATAACACAAAAAGTTAGGTTAACTACAGGCCCCTTCCACTTATATTGGTGGGGGGTTCTACAGCTCACGTGGTGTTTATGTACAATTCCATCCAGGGGGCGCTTGAGAAGTTTTGCTTTCTCGATTGTGGCGACGCGTAGAGGTAGAAACTAGAACTAGGTGTAAAATAATAGTTTATGTTAACGGAGAAAGATGTCGCTAAGTAAAATTCAAAAATCAACGGTGTTGGCAACTTATGAGTTTTCCACTAACATAAGAAATAACATACAAAAAGGGTTTTTTTTGCAGGAATCTTACTCAAATTAAAAAATCTCAATATTAGACAGAGGAAAAACTACATTTTCGACGTACTTGTATTTTACAAAATTTTATTTTAGACGGCTGTAGTTGAAATTTAGGGTTTTTTAAGATCGCGTTTAGGGGAAAAAATTAAATGTTGGCATTAGTAGCAATTTAGTCCTATGTTTAGTCATCGAAAATTGCTTGAATTTGACAGTTTTCAGCATCTTCATCTAACTTATTTCTTTATTGTTAATTTTATTTGGTTTTTCAAATCTAAGAACCCGTAAGTATTATAAAAATGATTTTATATATTAAAAAAATATTTAATATTACCGTTTCAAATGAAATTTTTTTAAATTTAGATGTATGTGAGCTGTGCCGAGATCCCGGGAATGAAATCCCATTGTATTATTTTTCCAAGATCATAGCAAAGTGGGTAAATTTTCACAACAATATATTAGGTAATTGTATATACTGGGTACTGGGGTTCTCACGTTTTATATGCAGCGATTCATTTCATATGGATCAAGTCGAATAAAAATGAAAATGAACATCAGCACGTTCATCATTTACGTACATACGTATGTATGTATACATAGTTGATTTATTTAGAATACCTACTTTTATTTGCTTTCACTTGTTAATTCAATTCAAATTTTTTAGTTTAAATATATTTATATTTAATTTATCTTGTCTTGTGTATTAATAGTACCTTTAATTGATTTCAATATATGTAAATACAATCAAAATAAGATTTAAATTTCCCGCATTTTTTTCATTAAGTTATCCTAGTTTTAAACCACAAGCTACAGCGCCGCCTGGATGGAATTGTACATAAACGGTGGAATATTTGACGTCAGGAAGTGGGGGGTCTATCTAGTCTATGTTAACTAGCTGAGATTTGACATACGCCTGTCAATGATTTTGGTTTCACCCCCACCACCTAAATTCAGTATCTAGTTATATTATTGATATCTTTGTTTAACACCTACAAAGTATTTTAAATTTCCCGCCCAAAGTTTAACCCTATAAAAAAATAGACATTACTAAACAGTAACTCTGCATCTATAAAAAAGACTCAAAAGAGTCAAAAAAATCTTTGCTGAAAAATTATGTAAAGTGTGACAATTTTTTAACGTCAGATCTTGTCAATTTATTCTTGTTGACCTGGCAACACTGGTCGTCTGATAGTCAACTCGGAAGCGGAGTGGGGGAGCGTGTATATAAATCGATAACATTCTAGATTCTTCCACTTCCATATTTGTGTTGTTAATGTTGTGGTTGTTTTTTCTTTCGTTAATTTACAATTGTTCACTGTGATGTGATTGTGTCGAAATATTTGTAATTTGCATAATACAAGGTATGTTTGCATTTTTCAATATTAATTTCGTTTTGAAGATTCTGTTAGTTGTACATGAAGTAAATGATGTAATTAATAAATGAATATGGCTGCTAAGGAGCCTTTAAAGTAACCACTAATCACAATCATGTATCTAATTTCTATTAATGGCCTTGATTTTCCAAAGAGAAGTGCAAACAATTATCAAGTTTTCTTTGTTAAAATAATCTTTTTTTATGCCGTGTGTGGGTGCATAAAGAGAGTGATTTGAGTAATTCAGGCGCCAAACATAAATTTGACGAGAACATAACGGCATTAAAGTTCTCAACTTTTACTAGTAACTTTATGTATTCCTAGTTGGTATCGGACTATAAACTATAAAAATCGTGTTGCTTTGCAATTATAACCGTCAAGTTTCATTCACATCCTACAAATTAATGCTTAAAATTAATGATTGTTAATTATTCGTACATTTTTGGTGTAATCGCATTATTCATAAAATAATCAGCATGATTGTTCGTTAAAACTACATTAAAATTACACAGTCACTAAATATACTCGGTACAAGATAGTAATGGAATCTTGACACGAATCTATACTTTGCATATACCTTGTTTCTAAACTAGGAGGAGTTGTGATTGAAGCCCCGTTTACACACAAAAAGTCACTAGAAAAAAACACTAGATCGTTTTGGCGGTAAATTTAAAAATTAATGTCACGTTATAATTTTAAATGTAACATATTTAGCCTTCTGATGAAAACTAAGTTCTTATAATTAACAAGGAACAATAGAGTGCGTTCAAATTAACAAGTAACAAATTCTAATGTCTGATACAGTTATTATTTCTTTATTAACAATAAAAAATACGAATATGTTGATCCTTCTTTATTGCTGTCACATGAAGAAACAAATGAATCTTGACTTAATTTAGCAAAAAAGTAATACTACTAATTGAAATGTGTACTCAAACTTCGAAGTATATTTATTTTATTGTTCGAAAACAGTAAAAGATTGAGTGTATTCACTGAAACTGAAAATAACAGGTAATGCTTAATCACAATCACAGATCACTTACTCTCTACATAGATGCATCACGCACGTACATTAGACTTGAACCGAAATACTTGAGCGCCCCTAGTGTTTGGAGGAAAAAGCTTGATAATTTAGCGGGAAATTTAAACTACATGCAGAGACGACTCGAATGTTTTTAATGTGAAAACTTGGACAATTGCATTGAAGAAAAAAAACTGGAAAGAGTGTTGTATATAAAATACAATAAATAAGAAAAATATAACCTTTATTTATATTTATTTTTATAAAAACAATACTTTTTAAATTTTCTGTGTCGTTCACGATTTTTTTGGATAACAATTATTCATCTCCACTTAACAACAACCATTTTTTTCAAACTATCAGGACAATTAAATGGATTGGGAAAATCGATGTCCATGGAAATTTTGGTTATCACCCAAAACTGAACATTTTCTATAATTCGCCATTACGAACTTGTTTATGAAGTAAATCAAATTAAATTTTTTTGTTTTTAAGCAGATACAGTCCATACATTTACAATTTTTAAAATAACAACATAAATTAAGCCAAAAACTTAAAAATGTCTCAAAATTCAACAAAAACCAAACTGATACACTTTAATTTTATTTAGAGTTTACCAAACTAAAACACAAAACACATATACATAGAAAAGCAACTCATGTATAAAAAAGATCTCCAAAGGCAGTAAGTACCTTATATAGCGAATTTTTTTTGTATCTACATACTGAAATATTAATTGCAAAACATTCTTATGATACTGACAATTAATATATTTTATCTACGACTTATATATAAAGTGATCATTATACTTGTGGTTTTTGTAATGTAATGACCTACTTTTTATCCCTAGGGAGATAAAGTAAATGAATATCCCTCTCATCAGCCAATCAGAAAATAGTATTTTAATTATAATTTCCGTCAAATGTAAACAAACCATGGTAACGACAAAAATAATTAACAATAGTTTCAACAAGTAGGCCTAAAGTGGGCGTTTTTATGCAATTTTGAATAAAATGACATTTAATTTTTCTGAAATTTCGAACAAATACTTAGTTGTGAGAATATTCGTTGTATTTACAATGGAAAGTGTTAAAGAAGACGATTTTTGGTAGTAGATAATAGTTTCGGTTAAATGTAAAACACCATGGTAACGACAAAAAATAAATAACAGTTTCAACAAACAGTTGTAAATAAGTGTCAATTTTTTGTGCGATTTTAGAATCGAAAATGATGAAGAAGGTAAATATTCTTGTTCACTACCAGTACCTGTGCATGTAGAAATAAGTCGTAGATAAAGTATAGTATACAACTCGCTTATAATGAATGCTAATTATAACCTTGAATGATTACAACACTCGCTCGCTACGCTCGCTTGTGTTGTAAACTTCATTCTTGGTAATAAGAGCATTCATTATAGACTCGTTGTATAATATACTATTAATAACATTGAATCAACTAATAAATTCATTTCCCGATGTTATTTTAATATTTATGATTTTTATTGAAAAATACTTTTAATCCACAAACAATAAGAAACACTAATAAAATTTCACTCGTTCGTTGTCTAATCAAGGCCTGCTTGATTTTTTCAAGCGAAATTATCTAGCAGGCCTTGCGTCTAATATTAACTGTCAAAATTAGTTACCCCCCGCGATATTCAATTTTTTTTCTAATATCATTTGTCAGAACACATAGCCACCTGAGATATTCGATTTTACTGTTAATACTCAATAAAAATATTTTTGCATTTTTCTTGCGATCCAATGAACCGATTTTGATGATTTTTTTTCTGGGTCATAGAGAATGGTCGGCTCTACTGTTATTTTAATTTTCATCAAAATCTAAGCAAATGTAATATTGAAAATGATTTTTTTTAACATTTCTTCAGCTCTTATTCCAAAAGTGTTGGCTCTACCAGTCTGGCCAGCGAACTCATCCAAGCTATCCCAAAGACCGATTTTTGTACCAAGTTTCATTACGATTGGTGTATTTTTACGGCAGTTATCGTGGGTATACATATATATATATATATATATATATATATATATATATATATATATATATATATATATATATATATATATATATATATATATATATATATATATATATATATATATATATATATATATATATATATATATATATATATATATTTTACGAACGGTGGATATGGGTTCCTGAGGTCCCAAAACGAACTTCTGTGCAAAATTTTTTCGGAAATTCAAAAGTGAGGATCTCGTCATAAGCTAATTTTTTTTAAAAAAAATTCGCTAAAAGTGGGGAGAAAAATTTACAGTAGCAGCGCTGCCGTGGTTGATCCACTAACTATTCTATTTTCTCGGCACTTTTGATTTAATTATAGTTTTTTAGCGCCAAAAATCAAATTTCAACTTATAATATAAATAAAATAAAAAGATGTCATAGAATAAATTTTATATTTACGGAATAACAATAATATGAATTTTTCAACCACAGACTGCAAATTTTAAAATTGCATCAAAGGCTGAAATATCTGAAAAACTTTCAGCGCTAAACCATAGGTCATATTATCAAAGTCCCCTTCGATTTCATCAAAGAATCTAAAAATGTAATAAAAAATATACCATTCCATTTAAAATAAGAGAGTAGGGTGCACTACGCCATATAAGGGGGGTTGCTAGAACAACGAAAATATTTTCCAGAGGTAGTTCAAGTACAATAACGGCCACATACCAAATTTCATAGAGTTTCGTCGATTAGAACTTCTTATACATTTAGGTGGCCATCCTCTTGGCTCACCTTGTATACATATATTATCTATTATAATAAGAAAAGTGATCTGTGCCTATCTATAAATGCTTACGATGTTGAAAATAGAAAGCTTTGAATTTAAATTTTTAAATTTGGTCCGCTCCACTTTATAGCTGATCCATGAATAGCCAGCGCCCTCCGATGGCTGATCCAAACATTTATTTTATAACGACCTTGGCTAATATGACTTTCTTTTCTATGTATATGTGTTTTGTGAACTAAAACGTCTACAAGTTTTTTTAGTTTCAACTGTCTTTTTTGAATTTGAACTTTCTAAGTCATAAGAACTTGATTCGTTCAAAATAAGTTAAATAAATTTAATGTCAAGTGGATAAAAACGTGTTCGTTTTTATCCACTTGACATTAAATTTTAAATAGCGCCATCTGTTTTTTGAAGGAGGGAAGCTTTTTATGTGTCCAGGTCAGCTTCATATAAGTGAAACATCTATAATAGAGTAAGTGATCTGTGATCACAATCACACTCAACATAATCTGATAAATTGTCACTATCACATCGCTACTGCAAGAATTAGTAGAAATGATTACTTTTTCTGTTAAATCGTCCATTATTCCACCTAATTTGCACATTTTTCCTCTTCTTTAATTACATGTTCAGCACATTTTCCCCAGATAACATTCGAGTGCATTTAATAATTTACATATTTGGATTGATTTTATTATTATAGGTTATGTTGAAGTTTCTCTTTTTTATCAATTTTGTTCGAAAAATTCGATGAAAATGTATACAATAAGAGTGAAAGCACATAGTTTGATACACAATTATTAAATTAAAACTAATAAAAAGTCATTAAATTGTGAATTATTGTACTATACAGTATATTGACAATTGAAATTTCGTTTTACAAAAATAACAATGTCAATGTCAAAGTTTTGAAATTTTGTATTGTGTAAGCTTGCCTGTAAAATAACCAATAGGAAGCTAATATTTAGGCGCGCTAAATTCAAATCACTCCTCCTAGTTTAGAAACAAAGTATAACAAAATAAAATTCCCTAAACGACCATTTTCTAGTGAGTTTGTGTGGTGGTCACGTGATGTAAACTATTATTAAATCAATTATTATATTTACTTGCTTACTTTATTCTCAATTGATAAATTTTTAACATTTATTTTCATATAAACTAATTTGTTTTCTTCACTTATTTATGATAAAATTAATAAAAAAAATCTTGTGGTATACAATAATCTCGTTATAATTTGAAATTTCGCGCCACTACCGGTACGCCTAGTAACTTTTTTGTCAAATGAAAAATTCTATTACTAACGTGTGCCGAGTATAATATACAGTACCGCAATTCTATGGGCCAATTTGTTAAAGAGAGAAAGCAAATTTTTCGACCAAAATGGCGACATTTGTAATAATATGTCATACTATTGGCTGTACTCAATAATCTGTCACGGAGTCAGATATATTGATTTTAAATTCAATTTCTCAATGTCACCAACTTTTAGTTTCAAATTCAAATGTCCCATTAAATTTCCGTCCAAAGTGGCGGATATTGTGGTACTGTATATATTTAGTAACTGTATAGTGCATTATATAAATTTTAGAAATTATAAAAAAAATTCTGGCAGATTTAGTGACTTGAGTGTGTTATAATACAATTGTAAAATACAACTATATAATACAATGAATATCGTATGTACTAAAGGTTTAATATCGAGTTTAATACAGCATTGAAAAAATAAGGCTATGTTAATATAATTTCTACCCCTTTGACAGCTACATGAAAATGAAATCAAGACAGAAAATAGGAATTTGTATTTTTTTTTTAAATTTTAAGCCTAAATATTAACATTTTATTCGCTTGTCTGTGTATGATCAGCAATCAGTTGAGAAAGTATGGTTATGACAGTACAAACTTTATGCCTTTGACAGCTACAAAAAGTACAATCAAAACATAAATAAGAATTTGTATTTTTTTTTTTAAATTTCAAGCTTAAATATCAACATGTTATTCGTTTGTGTATGTCTGACCACTGATGAGACACATATAGCAGATTACTGATCACTAATCTGTAATCAGCTAACAATGAACGCAAAATGTATCCCGGATAGCCTAATACGATATCCACGATTGTTTTTAGTGAAAACGGCAACCCACGATTTTAGCATCCTCCCAAACATGTGAACATGCTGCATGTATTGCCATTTCAAAGTCTATAACTATTTCTGCAGGTCGTAGCATAAGATTATGTTGTTCGCAACTACTTGAAATTAACTGAAACATCGTTTCGTAAGTAGTTTCAGGTAAAATAGCAAAGACAAGTGGTATATAATGCCCATTCACGTATCCGTGTATGGTGAACAATTGTAGAAAAAACTTGGGACAATACTCAAATGTTCCATCTAGATATAAACATGTTGATTTTCACAAACACTGCAAATTAGTCTTGCATGAAAAAATCACCATCTTTTTTTCTTTATTGTTTATAAATAAAAGGTTCTCGCCTTTGTTTGTCGTTAATTTTAAATTTTCCAGAACATCGTGTACTTCCTGTGAAGATGTAGGAAATTGCGGGAGTATTCTACGGTGTTGTCGATATATGCATTTTCTAACACTGGCCAAATCGTTAACTTGCAAATGACTAGTGTTTTGTGAAAAATTTATCAGTTCACGAACAATTTTAGTAGGTCTCTTGCTTAATTTTTCAGTGGCTTTCCGTTTTGCTGTAGCACTGATAAGTTGACGTTGAATCATCTGTAAATCAGCACTATGGTTGTGTTGATTATTTTGTTTGGTGATTTGTAGTCTGGGAGCTTTTCCGATTGTGAAAAAATGAGCTTTGCAGGTTCTCTTGGTGCACCGCCACTTTACTTCTACCGTAGCCATTTCTCTTGCTTTAGAAAATTTAAAATTGTCTAATAGCAACTGTTTAACCACGTTCACTAACAACTTATTCCATTTAAAAAATTTACAGAGCCACTTGATGCAGCAAATATTAGTTGGTTACTAAATTTGAATTTCTTACAAAATACATGTACCACCCGCTACCCCCTCCCCATTTAATACTTTGCTCTTATGATGAGAAAATCTAGGAATCCCGTTATTTCTCCTTCAATACTTTTAAGTAGAAAATTTCCATAATAAATATTACTTGGAAAAAACTACCTGCACTTACTCTGTCCGAATTGTCCTTCTTTAAAAAAATTACCTGCACTTACTCTGGCCGAATTGTCCACATGATAAAAGGACAGGTCATAAATCTGACCGAATTGTCCTTCGCCCGAACGAAGTGTGTGGGGGCCTTAATAGGACTTTCTTAGAACTCACCATACTTAGACCAAACACCCTGTATTTATAAATCATTGGAATAAATATGTTGAATGCTTAATTTTTGGTGATGAAATTTCATTTTTCTACGATTGAACAGAAACTGTCAATATTCTTCTACCCTCCTCCGCATGTGCAAAGCGCTCTATTGCCAGAGAGAATTTCTTAGCAATGTAACAACAAGATGGTAGCTTGTTTCTAATTAGTCCTTTAACGTGCGGAAAATTGGTCTTTTTCTGCACTGGAGTAGAAATGACCACTTTTTCACACGCTAATTTTTAATGTATAGAACATAAACAATATGTAGATATTATTATTTGCAACTTAACAAAATGATGAACGTAATGAACGCAAACTATCAGATTATTTATACCGGCTGATTCACCTGAAACGAAAAGTTCTTATGGCAACTTCCATTATTTGGAAGTTGCTCAAAAAACGCTCGTTTTGGACAAGGATGCGATTTTGAAAAAAGAGCTGAAGACGCAAAACGACTAATAATGACTCGACAACGTTATAAACGATCGCCTTTTGACCAACTTTCAAAAGAAATACGAGCTTGTAACCTTGATAAAAAAATTTTCTAGGGACCCTCCTATAAATACCTAGAATATCACTCGCCAAATAATGGGAGTTGCCATAAGAACTTTTCGTTTTAGGTGAATCAGCCGCTATAAGTCATCGATAAATTGAATTCATACATCACTCGTATATTTTTTTTTACAGAAATTTTGTTTACTGTCATGTTCCGTCCTAGGTGTCATTACTGTGCGACAATGTTTTATAGGCGAATTTGTGGAAATTTTCTATCTGCAATTGAAGAAAAAGGCAAGTTATTAATGTTTTCCATTTTTATTACGTTTTCACTAATTGTGTTTTTTTCTTACAGATGTCACGTAAGTTTTTCTATTGAATGGTGTGAAGGAAAAGGCATCGATATAATCCAGTTTCTCGGTAAGTCTAATTTGATTGTTTTTATTATGTATGTATATTAAATATCCATGCTGTAAACAAAAAAAAAATTATTATATCTTCATACAGGAAGACTATTGAACTGCAAATTTTCAAAACGTTATAATTTGTCTTATTCTTCAACAAATTATAATAAAGTAAACAAAAAAATGTCAAGAAGTAATGCAAATTTAAGAATCTATTTTACATTTTCGTTATGGCCTCCTTTGGCGCGGACTGTAGCCCTAAGTTGATCGAAAAACCCATCGCATGCTACCCGAATGTAAGCTTGCGATATCTTGATCCATTCATGACAAAGGGCGGACAGCCTTAAGCACCGCATCCACACTGTGGAATTGTTTAATGTTGACTTTGGTCTGCAAAATGCCCCATACCGAGAAGTCCAGCGGATTTGCATCCGGTAATCGTGGAGGCCATAGTTTGGCCAAAAGGAACCTTGGCACATTGTTTTTCACTTAAATTGGTTGATATTTGTTGATATTTGATTGAAAAGTCCCGGGCCTAACAAAGAACAACACATTTTTTTTCCGAAAATTTGATTTTTTTCTTATGTGTATCTTTATATAATTCCTTCATTTTTTCAACTAATCAATTAATTTTAATTATATCAAAAGAATTCCCAATTTAAACCACTTGTATTAACCGGTAAATTATACACGCTTTGATATCTGTTTGGACCGGTAGGGTCGCTGATATGCTGGTGGGTTTAAAGTCCCTAGATAAGAAAAGTACCGCGAATTGCCATCCATTTTGACTCCAGAAAACGCGGCAAATTTAACTTGTACATTACCCAAATTTAAAAATTTTAACTTTGGGTAAGAAATTACTTTCTGTTAATTCTCTAACAGTTCAGGAAAGGGAACTTATTTAAAAATATAAACAAGTAATGTTTGTACATTTTATTTTCTTTTTTCTACAGCCACACGCATTGCTACACTCCGACTACTTAGAGCAGACTCTTTTAAAATATTTGTTTTATTTTTTAAAGAAAAATGAATCCTAGATTTTACAAACAATTCTGTAATCTTAAGGAGAACATTGTGACAATCGGGTATATTTGGTTTTGAATCACTGTTAAGGAATTGTTCTGTAAAACCCTTACATGATAATTCATTAGCCACTATTCTTGATTCATTTTTCCTGAAACATAGTTCACAACTCAAAATAAATTTATATAAAACTAACGTTGGCAATTTTAAACAATTTTCTTTATATTCTTTTAATTTTGTAAAAAAACTTAAATTTTGAATGTCTTTATCATCATATGTCGTAGTTAACGTGCTAACGCAGACATCACAGTGCTTAAAATTTTTTTCAATTTTATGAACGATAGACCCAAGGAGATAATACAAAGACACTTCTGCCTGATGACTTAAATGGTCTTCATTTCCTGACGAAAGCTCGATGCCATTAATGTCCACGTTTTCTTCAACATCATTGATGGATGAAGTTGGCAGAGATTTACAATACTTAATTAAATAATCACTATCAGATTGAAAATAGTTTCCACGTCTTATTTTTGATTCATATTGAGACAGGGTAATTAAACGAAGTGCTGCCTTCAATTCACGAGCATTTGGAATTGGTGATCTGCGTATTACAATGGAAAATAAGTTTTCTAACGCATCTTGTGTCAATCTACTTTGCAGAACATACTTGAAATTATATTTATTTAAATATTCGTCTTGAAAATCGAGGGCTGTTTGTGTAGCTAACAATAAGCCAGTTTGAAAAGGTTTCCAGATTTTATCAACATTTATCTTACTATATCTTACTATATACTTAAAAGAATTCATGAACGATATAGTATCATTATATACCTCTTCATTAAAGTGGGATATACCCAATTTGTAATGGCGCCCAGTCATTAACTTGAACCACTTGTGCATGGTTGTAAGAAACCATGCTGTAGTTCCATGAATTTTTTCAATATTATTACGATTAATATGAAACATTATAGCTGCTGCAACATCATTATTAAGCAAAGCTAAACTCAAACTAACATTCATTTTGTCAAAGTGGTTGGGTTGAAGTATATTTGCCTTCAAATGAGGGCACAACTTTAGAACATCACTTTCATCCAATTCAAATGTTTGTTTTACAGGTTCAATTGAAACTACATTTGATGGCAATTTGTACTTGTCCACAATTACTTGGTCCAAAGTTATATGATGCCCTGAAGTTAATGCCCAAGCAACATTTTTAAAAACATGAACGGGATCAGGCATCATAAACAATTTATCAGTTTCATCTGATGGGTGGGCACAAAAATTAACTATGGCACTATGTCTACTTGCAACAATGTTTAGCAAACGCCAAACAGCCCTATTTTGACTACCCATGTCAGATATGACTACTTTCACAGTAACATCAATTTCTGTTGATTTATTAACAATTGCTCGAATGTTTTCCAATAATTCTTGAGCAGAGAAAGAGTTTGCTGTAAATTCATAGGCAATCACTTGTTTCCACCTAGTTGTGACACCAGTTAACATAAAAGTTAAAACATGGGTCGCAAATTCTTCCGAGCTGTCTTTGTCACCAGAAAGACGCATTGTTGGTTTTCCAATACATTCTTGCAGGCTGTGGTCATACTGAATACCTGCCTTAATGCTCATTTCATCTAGTGACAGCGTTGCGTGTTTTTCTTCAGAAGATAACGCCTCCATCTGAAACACATAAATTATATGTCACTGCTTGCTGCAACTTTAAATTCTAATTCTGATACAACTGAAGTCCATTACAACCACAAACTACACATCTATCACCACACCAACCTTAAATTTCAGCAGCTTAAATATATCTTCTAATATACCTGGCTTAAATTTGAGACCTTGTATTCGCTCCTGCAATGTTCTGATACTGGGATAGGGAAGATTTTGCTGGCGTAGTTCTTCATATCCATGTGTCCCACATGCTAAGTACAATTTCAAAGCCTTGTTTATTGTGTCATCTGACCAACAAGTTCCTCGATGTTTATTAGTTTCCAGATATTTAAGTTGATCCTCATTAAAAATCAGTTTGTAATTCGACTCTTTTTTGTCCAACTGTTTCTTCAAATTCCTGTTTTTTTGTTGTTCAGCTTTAAGAAGCTTTTTTAAATTTTCAATAACAACTTTATCACTGACATGGGGCACATTTGTATCTAAATTTTGATGTAACTCCACATTGATATGTAATGGACCAGGATTGTTCAATAATATTGGTTCAGTCTGGGTGTCTGGTTCATTAATCTTTTTTCAGGTTTAAAACGTTTAATTATTGGGATCATCTTTTAATAAACATGGTATAGCATCCCTGCGGAGCAATCTTCTCTTATCTGCTCTGTTGTTTTCAAATTGATGATCATCAAAATGAACCTTAAAATTGTATTTGTTAATCAAAGAATGAAATTCAACAGTTACTTACTTCGCAAATTTCAGCTCGTGAGGGTAAATTTGTTCTCCCCACAAGTGTAACCCAAATTTTTCGTCTGTCTTCATTTTGAGGAAATCGAAAAAGTCTGAAACCCTTTTCTGATCTGTTCGTACAATTATGATTGCTTTCAGTATTGAAGTTTTTCTGATGATTTTATATTTACCTATTAACTGACAAAAAGTTTTCACGTAAACATACCTTTCACACAAAAATACACCGCCAGTTTGGTCTTCAGAAAAACTGATTTTTATCTATAGAAGATAAAAGATAAATTGATAACACAGAGAATTGCACACGACTTATAGTTTATTTATTCTGCTTACGTTTTCTAGCTTAAGTTGTAAAAATAATTTGTGGTTTACACAATGGATGCAAAATTTACGATAGCCGGTTGGGGGGTATTATAAATCCTAGACAGAATCGACAAATTCACCATCTGGATGTGTCTTGTAGCAGGTAGGTAAATAAAAACAAGTATTTTGAAGGGTATTTCTCTAAATATTTCTATTTATAATTGTTTGAGAAATACATATACTTGTTTTTATTTTAGCAAAACAACCTCTAATTCAATTGTCACAATTAAGATGAAATTAATTAATTTTATTTGGACTATCTCAATGAAATAAAATGGAAGAAATTGATAATTAATTAAATTAATATTTATTTCATTTGCTTTTTGTGTATGTAGGGTGTCCTAAAGTTGTAAAAAATATAGGTAAAATATATATATTATTAACGTCATTTATGATATTTTGTCATTTTGCTAAGCCTTCTATGCATTTTATTATAATTGAATTATTTTGGCATAGGCGACTAGAAGTATTACATTTTGCTTCAAGGGAGGTGATTGAACGAAATTGAAAATTCTGAATAACTGAAAAATTATCAAAGATAGGTATACGGAATGTTAATACAGTTCAATGTAGAATTTTTTTGTCTATCTAACCATGTAAAAAGAAATGTGGAGTTCCATTTAAAATAAGCAAGATATTATAGTTTAAAAATTGCCTGAAAGAAAAATTTATTTCAGCTAAACAATGAAAGATAATTGAATTCTGTTTAAATTTATAAAAAGTACATTATTTGTACAACATAAATTTGACGTTTCAATAGTTCAAATGCTATAGCTTCAAAAATATGAATTTTTCAATCAAACACTGTAAATTTAAAAATTGCAATAAAAGCTGAAATATCTGAAAAACTTTCAGCGCTAGACCATGGGTCATGTTATCAAAGTCCCCTTCAATTTCATCAAAGAATTCAAAAATGTAATAAAAAATATACCATTCCATTTAAAATAAGAGAGTAGGGTGCACTACCCCCTATAAGGAAGGTAGCTAAAATAACGAAAATAATTTTAAGTTGTACAGAATGTCCATGGATACTGTAAGAAAAAAACCGCAAGTCGATATGTCATCTAGCAACGGAATTATGGAGCTTGCACGTACCCCTGGGGCACCCTGTATATATATATATATATATATATATATATATATATATATATATATATATATATTTGTAGCAGGTAGGTAAATAAAAACAAGTATTTTCAAGGGTATTTCTCTAAATATTTCTATTTATAATTGTTTGAGAAATAAATTCTAAACAATTGAATTTCTAAAAACAGACTACAAGACACATCCAGATGGTGAATTTGTCGATTCTGTCTATGATTTATAACACCCCCCAACCGGCTATCGTAAACTTTGCATCCATTGTGTAAACCACAAATTATTTTTACAACTTAAGCTAGAAAATGTAAGCAGAATAAATAAACTATACACAATAATTGCTATATAATTTGAAATTTCGCGCCACTACCGGTACGTTTAGTAACTTTTCTGTCAAACGAAAAATTCAATTACTATCTTGTACCGAGTATACTTTCAAATTCTAATTTAACATCCACTGTTGACGATTGGGATGGCTTCGTTTTGTTTTGAACAATCAATAACGAAAATCGTTCGAAATTCAAAATTTGTATAGGTTGTCGTTGGAGTTGATGTGTGATTATTATGGAAATCACAATGGAAATCGATGAAAGCTTGATAAGCTTCCGTATATTCATTTTTTCCAAAATCAAAATTTTAATTATCATATGGATAACATTGTGAATTCAATTATACGCGAAGATTGGTTAATTTTACATGACCAAATTTACTAATTTCAATTTTTTGGGTTGTCTTTGCGATCCGTTTGAAAAGCTATGATAACATATCTTGGTCTCCTACTGTAGCAGCTTACTAAATAAAAAAGAAATTAACAGTAAAAACTGGCATTAAGTCAAAATCAGAATGAGCAGTCACTAAGAATATTCTTAAAATATCCCAAATAGAAAAATTGTGACAATTTAACTGTTACAAAAGATAAAATAAAATTTACTCTAATTTAAATAAATAAATAAATAATTCGGGTACTACAAAATCAAATTCACAAAAGTCATCGGACATTAAATATTAAATTAAAAAATTATGTTATTTTAAAATCTTGTTGGATTTCCTCGTTTGACTTCTTTTAGTCTAGTAGGTATTGACTGTACTAACTTAGAAGTTATTTCTGTCCCAATATCTACAGCTTCTCCTTAAATTCGTCAAATGTCATGTTCATTACAGATTATGGATGCAGTAAGAATAATGAAAAATCCGGCAAGGGTATAGCCGAATAAGCATATGAAATTTGCCCCTAGAGATTTTTGAAAATCCATATGGCTGATCGATTTCTTATTGAGAAAAGATTTTTTTTTGAATATTTCAACCCTAAGATTTATGACGTAATTTTAAAAAAAACTGTTTTTCAGTTTTTATATTTTGTGACTATTCTACTGAATACTTTTTAACAAAAATTTTTTTGGTATGAATTATTGATAAAAGGCGTTGAAAAGTCTTTTTGCAAGTTTTCAACTATCCATTTTTTCAGAAAAAATAACAAAGTTTTTGTTGCCATATTTAAATATAATTTTTTCATATGTCACTCACGAATTTTTCACAGAAAACTCTATTCTTGCTCTACTTCATATGGTAAAATTTTCAAATCTATCCATTTGGTGCAACATGTTCAAAAAAATTGAAATAAATTTTTTTGTCATACTTATAATATTATTTACTGTTAACTTGTAAAAAAACTCTTTCATCTAAAAGTATATAAAAAGAACCGGATAAATTTTTTTTCATTTTGTTGGGAACAAACAATAATTCAATGTTAATACAATAAAAAATATTGGCTTTCAAACTTTATTTAAAATTAACGCAGTTGCCTGTGACTTTCTTACGTAGTATCGTAGTTTGGTTGGGCCATTTGAAAAATACATTGAAAATGTCATGCATGAATCAAGTTACGATACTACGTTACCAAAGGCACAGACAACTGCGAGATACGGTCCAGCGTTGATTTTATTAATTTTTTTTTGACTGTGTTGCACCAAATGGATCGATTTGAAAATTTCACCATAGCATGGTAGAGCAAGAAAAGAGATTTTTGTGAAAAATTCGTGTGATATTGTCATATTTAAATATGACAAGAAAAATTTTATTATTTTTTCGTACCAAAAATTTTTGGTTGAATAGTCACAAAAAATAAAAACTGAAAAACAGTTTTCTTAAAATTACGCTACAAATCTTAGGGTTGAAAAGCTGAAATTTTAAAGAAAATCTTTTTCTCAATTAGAAATCGATCAGCCATATAGATTTTTAAAAATCTCTGAGGACAAATTTCATATGCTTATCCGGCTATACCCTTTTCATCAGAACATTGTTGTTCAAGAGATGATATTAATAAAATCCAAGTATGGTATGGATTTTTCACTTCTTAATATATATGAGTGAAATGAGACTCCCTTACTTTGAAACAGAGTTTTTATGTTTTTCCACTTATTCACGTTTTTTGCTCGAGCTCGACCAATCTGAGAGGCTGGACCTCTTCTTATTCTTGAAGAAAAATGTCCTATGAGTCCTGAAACCAACACAGACCTAAATTGTAGATGAGTAAGGGCTTTTCTTTGAGGTTCTCTTATTTTCATATCTGCGTTATAAATCATGAAACTGTTCACAATGCAGGCCTCAAGGCAATAATAGAAGATTCGCATCCACCACCTCCTACTTTTCCCATATATGTTGTATGCAAAGTGTAACTGATCAAAATGATCTACTCCTCCCATAGATTGGTTGTAGTCTTTTACTGCGGACGAATCTGAAACCATAGGCCTTGAGCTATCTTTCTGAGTTCTAGACACTTTAGTTATTTCTAATGGATCATGCATGGTGCTTATCATAGTAACAGATTTCTTCCCACGATCTTTCCATTTTGAAACTGATATTTCCCCCTCAGTGATACAGCCATCATAATGTTCTATTTTCATAATTTTATCGCCCTTCAAAACGTCTCTTGGGAATAATTTTCGTGTTTGTCTAATAGTTGCACATGAAAATAAGTTTTTTTGATGTAAATTTTTTGCAAGTATGACCGAGGAAAAAAAGTTATCAAAAAAAGACAGTATGCTAATCCCTGAAAACCTTTTGACAATTTGTTTACGACAAACTCGCCAAGTTAAACATTTTTATCTCGATTTGAATCCGCTCCTTCGTACAAAGATATACCTAGACAATAACCAGTAACACCACATGCTATTACCCACATTTTGAAGCCTCGCTTGATTGGCTTCATTGGCAGATACTGTTTCAGCCTACTACGTCCTTTATACTTTACCATCGATTCATCGATAGATAGGTACCTTGATCGATGGAACATTAATGGAAAACGTTTAGAAGCATAATCAAGAAAGGGTCTAATTTTATACAGTCTGTCATAACTGGCTTGACCTTTTTTGGGCATTTGCACGTTATCATTAAGACGCAAGTGACGAACAATTTTAAAAAACCTTCTCAATGGCATCACATCTATAATCCGCGAGGAAGAAATTTATTGTTCTGAGCTCCAGTATAAACGCATACTTAATAAAAAATTAAAACCCATTATTATGAGAATACCAATGAATGCTTTCAACTCTTCTACCGTCAAATTTAGCGACACGTTATTTTGTTCCGCATACAAAGTGGACTGTTGCACAATATAATCAAAAAACAGAGGTGTCAGAACACCTATAAACAACTGTAATGGATTGTTATATCGAATGTGTGGTTTATTTGACATCCCAAATGGTCTATCAAAAATCGCCGATTTGAATGTGTGTGGCATCTTCCTCATCTTCTTTCAAGAAATTTCTTCATCATCAGATGTATCTGAAGTAAATTCGTCGTCACCTGAAGAAATAGCACGTTCAGGTTCAGACATGTCATATAAAGTTACTTGAAAGATTGCTCGGAAGATTATCATCAGTATATTCATATTCTTCCACGTCGGAATTTATGGCTATCTACACATCCACATCCATTTTTTTAGAAGGTAGACAACGTCTCGCGGATCATCCAGATTGAAGACTTTTTTTATACATTTTGATAGCTAAATAAAGGTGTTTTACTATAGATTTGGCCGTAAAATTACCTTCGTCAGATAAAGCTGCTCTTTGCACCAGAATAACATCTTAGCAGAAGCACGTACACAAAATTTGAATGAGCTGATAAATTCTCTATCGGATTAAGGTCGGGTGATTGTGGTGGTGGGTGCAATTCTTTTAGACAGTTATATAACCAATATTCGTGTATTAAACGCGAAGTATGTTTGGGGTCGTTGTCTTGATAAAATTTGAAACTGTTTTGTATGTTCAAAGAGACAGCACTGTCCATCAAATTTTGTCTCAGAATTTGCAGATATTTTGTTTTATCAAGTATACCATCGATGAAGACCAAATTACCCATTCCTGCAGCAGAAATACACACACCCAAACCATTACACTGTATAGAGCTTATTTTTTATATTTGCTTCAAAAAATTTCCTGAACATTACCATCAAGGCCTACCATTGTTGAACAACATCATATCCTTGGCCAACGCATTTATCAACATCAAATCCTCCATTTTGCAGAAAACTATCGATTGTAGTAGCTATAGTTCTTGCATCCTTGACCATCAATTCTACGTTGTATGCGATATTTCTACAGAGATATTTTGGAGTGAAAACTCGTACCAAAATCACGATGAATATTGGAAAGCACGAGACGGCGTTTGATTTCCCCATTCAATGCGTTGAATGAATTAAAATCTAACTAACGATAAATCAGATTTCTTTAGATGTGAATCTGATCAGGAACCTTATATTGGGCAAAGATTATGAAAGAAGACAACAGTTTGATTTTGAAAAGATGAAATTATATATTTGGAAGACCTTTCTACAAACCCGCGAAAACATTTTTATTTTAAACAAAATCAATCACGATAAAAAACCCTATCTAGGTTCCCCTCCGTGTATGAAGAGGTAATGATAAATTGAAACACTTGCCTGTAGTGAATTATTTGACTGGGAACCTTTAAGAAGACTTCCTTCATCTCACTTATCAAAGAATTAACGAGTTCGAACTTGTGGCGGACGAACATAACAAATTCTGTGCAAAACATGAATTGAACGAGTTACATGTAGAATTCCAGGAAATATGGAAGTAGATTCTAGCCGACTCTTAACATATGCAGGCTGTCTGCCTCAAATATAGTAAGTTGCGCCAGTACTCTTTTATTTATGTTCAAAATAAAATACTTATTATAAAACTAAAAGTGCAATATCTTGGCAATCTATTGCACGTAAAAGCGTTTTTTTTGGAATCTATGGAAGTGGTCGAAATTGAGGCCAAATTTTGGAAATAGAATGATAAATCACTAATTGAAAATTCAGAATCCCGTGTACACAAAAATTGTACTTTCTTTTTGAAAAAGTACCTATTTTGGCTTTTTGAAAGATTATTTTCTAATGACAAAGCAAAATCCAAAATTTGTGAATATTGAAAAAGATCAGTGACTAAGAGAAAGGGTGAAAAATATACTGCTTACTGGTAACATTATAAATTTATTACTGCTAGGGAACTTATTTTAAAAATGATAATGATAATGCGACTCATAGGACTCTAGTCGAGACTGTCCAAACAAATGTTTGCTAAAAGCATCCTTGGGCTTGAAATAGAAATGGAAGTCCTCTTACCAAAAACAGCATATTTTTGAATATTACCTATCGAAACATTATAAAACAGAAAAAAAATGGCACTTTATATAATCTAATGTATTGCGACCCAATACAAATTTACCGCGACCCAATTAGGGGTTGCGAATTATGGTTTGACAACTGCTGCCCCATTCAGCTTGGACATAGAAGGAGAGTCAAGTTGGTATAGCTTGTCTTTTTGGATAGGTACTGCTGTCCTTCAAATTGATGTATGAATTGAAATTAGCCAAATTAAACTTGCTGGTCGTGGTAATATAAGCATAGCAAAGTACGTCAGGAGATGACCACTAGTCCTTTTAATATTTTAGTTGCTTAACGTCCATCAATAATGGGTTACATGAATAAAATGGAATGGTTAGTACTGATACTAACTAATATGAGAATCACATTTGTTGTTTAGTAATGATATGACTCGCCAGAGATTCAAATATGCATCTCAGAGAGATACATGCAAGTTATAATTACATATTGCATTCCATAATTGATTTCGTTCCTGGTTAGAGTCCTCCTTTGCAATCTAATATGAATATAATTGATTTTGTTCCTGGGAAAAAAGTCCTCCTTTGCAATCTAATGTGAATCAATCTGGTTGAATCTGTAATATCATCAATGATGGAAGATCGCAATTTTGTGAATGGGCAAAATTGTGTTTTTTTTTAAAGGAACATTTTAACAAGTTTTTTATTGCCTTGCTTATATTTTTTTTCAATCTTCATGGAAAATGTTATACAGAAAGAAATCTCTCTCGTTCTTTATTGGTGGTAGCGTTCTTTAACTTTTTGGTGCCAATTTTACAGGAGAATAAAAACTGGTATCTACATTGATTGGTCATTTTATGGACTGGTAAAAACGTATTTTTTTCTAGCTCTGAATTTACTGCAAATATTCTGAAAACCATGAATTAAAAACAGTGTGTCCACGGATCCAGTTGACTATGGGTCTAATTGACCAAAATTTTTTGATTAGAAATGTCATATTTGGGGAATGACTCCTGCTTGGGCTGGAACTTATTTTCAATATACTTTCGATTTTTCAAAATCAAGGATTTTTTTTACTATTGAGCAAGAACTCTTTCAGCAACTGATAAAGTACCTTTTAAGTTCATAATTTGGAATAATATAACTGAGAAAAATTGTTACGAATGAAAAATTATGGGGTTATACCAATTTTCAACATGATCGGAGTACTTTGGTGAAACCGATTTTTTCCTATCTTTATTTCAGCCATAGTATTAATTTTCATTTACGGCCTACTTTGCTAATTGTAATAGATCCGATAATAGTACAGAAATCTTTATTTGCCTTAGTAACACATTGGCGTACTGTAAATGAGGATTGATATTTTTCATGAAATAATATTAGTAAAAATTTGGTTTCACCAAAGTATTCCAATCATTCTGAAAATTGGCATAACCCCATAATTTTTTATTCTGAACAACCTTTTTTAGTAACATTTTTCCATATTATGAACCAAGAAGGTACTTTACCAGGAGCTAAAAGAGTTTTTGCTCAATAGTACAGGCCTCCTTGACTTTGAAAAATCAGAAGTATATTGAAAATGGGTTTCAGACCAAGCAGGAGCTGTTCTCTAAATACACAATTCCTAATCAAAAATTTTCGATCACTCACACCTACAATGTATCATCATGGAATATAAATATCCCAAATGTATTTTAGAGAATAATGCATCTTTCGAAAAAGTACAATTATGCCAGATACCTCGACAGGGACATTATCTTACAGATTGTTTTTTAATGGATGCTCTTGTTCTACGTTTTGTTCAAGTTACGCTGCAGACGCACATCTGCTATAATAATTCATTCTTTGAGAAAACACAAGACTAAAATCTTGAATTAAGAATCTCACAACAACAACAACAAAGGAAAGTTTAACGTCAGATTTCTGCTTTTCAGTTCAAGTCTGACGGCTTCCATCGGCGCGAGATCGGGTATACGCCCAATCAACGCTGCTCCATTCTCTTCAGGCACCTTGGTTTGGCGGAGGCCACCTAACAGACCTCTTCTGACTAAGCCGGTCAGTGCCCGACCTGTTTTTTTTGACGCAGCTGACCCGCAGCTGGAGGAAAATGTACAAAAAAACATGGTCCAACAGTTTTCTCTGTCATTCCGAATTTTATCACATTTTCCTTTAATGGAAAGCTTCAGAGCATGCAGCTTTCCTATGCACGTTTAAATTTCACAATATCTTAAAAAATAAGCGATATATCGTTGTTTGAAAATTGATAAATTTCGCACGCCGAATAGCGTAACTAGTCCAGTTTCTCCTTAAAAAGTAACAGCAACCTTGCATCTTTATTAAATGAGCCGAGATGCAAATAGAACGTACATTGAAACAGCAGTCTGAAAATGGTTTTCATGATGTTGAGTTTAGAATGGAAAGAAAAACAGAAAGTCGCTTCACAATGCCTTTGTAAAGTAACTTCTATAGTTCAATTTACAATTAGTTCACAATTAATATTTATCCATGGAAAAATTGTGAAATAACATTATTAAAAAAATTGTGACACCTAGAAATTTAAATTATACTCATTATGATGTAACAATTTTTTGGATGGTTTTCCCTTTCCGTATCGTATCGTTTTGTAGTATTTTTCTGTATTGTTTTCGTTCATGGAACGTTTGGTACTTGATTTGGGAGCGGTTTAGTACCTCAATTTTAATGCTCTCAGGGTGTATGTATGAGCACCATACACTTGTTTTTAGGGCTCACGTTGTCGTTTGTAATGATTATTTTTTGGTGTTGGGTTTGTGGGCGATTCAACACCATAGTGTTAATGCTCACAGGGTGTATGCATGAGCACCATACACTTGTTTTTAAGGCTCATGTTCCTTCTGTGATTGTCTATTTTCATCATTATTTTTTGTGAACCTTTTAAGTTATTTCTTTTTTTGTGTGACCGTATCATTGTGGGCAATTGGTACCTTAAGAATGTCTTTAGGCCCATGGTTATTGTTTTATGGTGTTTCTCTTATATTTAATCTCGATAGTTCTTATTAACATCAATTGGGGTGGTTGTCTGGTTCTAAGATTAAGTTGGCAATAATTTTGAGTGACGGAAATGAGTCACGAGTATTTCAAATTTTTGATGTTCTTTCCCTTCTAGTCTTTTCTAGAGAATTCTAGCCACTGGAATCTTATCGGAACCAGTTGAAAACTACTTGAAAATTTCCGTTCTTTCGGGCATTCAATAGTGGATGGTGTGTGCGTGAGGTAGTTTTCCTCTTGCTAATTATCGTGATTTCTATTCAGTTTTGGCGAATCTATTAATAATTCGCTTAATTATCGTTTATCGTTTACCACTAATTATCGTTTATCTTCTATCGTATAATAAATTATTTTTCTAAATCCCCTAAGAAAAGGTAATATCTCTTATCTATTTTATCGTTATATAATTCTAATCTTATTCTTTAGGGGAAGTTTGGGACATTTAATCTCGGTAGATTTAACTTTGGGTGGTTCCATTTTATGTGGTTTCATCCGGAGCCGTGGAATTATTGAGAATCTTCAATTTAGAGGATTTTGGAATTTTTTCGATCATCCACTTTTGGAAATTATTTCTATCAGTTATCGACTTTAGAAACACCCGTATTATCTATGGTAAAAACAAAATTCTCGTTGAGACGGCGAATTTAGAAGATTATCGGAGTACCTCATCAAGGGCCGATCAGCAAAATATTCAACATCATCGTTTCAGATAAGTTTTTTTATCGTGTTATTTTTCACTTATCGTCGACGTTTTTTTTGAAAATTTACTTAAAATTTAAAGTCATTATCCATATACAATGTGATATTTTTAATTATTGTCGTAATTTTGTTTAGTTAATTTAAAAGAACTTTAAATTTGCAAAGAGAATTATTATCTCTTGTACTGATTAGTACATTTTTTCGTTATCATATTTGATTTGAAGTTGAAAATTCTTAAAACTACCGGCTTAACTAGCCCTGCATTAAGTTTACGTTCGATTTGCTTAATATTATTGTATGTTCATTAATTTATTTAAAAATTAATTAATATCTAATTGATAATTAATACTACTAATATATTTGCATTTGAATTAAAGAATTTATTTCAACTAGGTGGACCAGTGGGCTACGCTCCACGCTGTAACGTTAAAAAAATATGCAATTTTTTTTTATTAGCTTTTCACTGAAAAAGTTACTATGGCTTACGTGAATAAAATTTTTCTATCCTCTTAGAAAAAAAAATTAGCACACTCGGCTTCGCCTCGTACCTACTCGGCTTCGCCGCGTGTGATAATTCGTTTTGTATATTAGTATGAAACCATCCACCCACCGCAAGAGCTAAATCTTATATGAGTCAACAGCGAGACGTCGAGTCTTTTCCAACAATCAACACAAATGATGCTTTTCTAATTTGCTTATTTTGATTGAAAACTGAAGCGGTCGGCTGGACAGACAAACAGTCTTATGTGTAGAGAGCATAAAGACTAAATTGTTCGTAATAGGCCACGCCCTCTCAAAAGTTTGAAAATAGTAGAAGGGATCGGGAATTAATATATAGATTAATTTTTTATTGGAGCTCATTCCACGATTGTCGGCTCTATAATTTTTGTAAATCGTGGTGGCGCCCAAGGCCAGTTATTTTTAAATCCTCTTCTATTTTTTTGAACCCCCCATACTCTCCGCAGTCCTGAGCAACGGGATAAAACATCGTTATAATGAGCTGGACCGATCCCACTATATTACCTAGTTAAATGACTTTTCGGCCACTGCACATTGGGGGAACACTCGTTCCCCCAAATATTCTTTTTAAATATGGTAATGAAAGTCAGTTGGTGTTATTAACCAGAGAGGCTCGAAACTATTGCACAAATTGAATAGATGTAAAAGGTGCAATTATATAGGAATTCGTTTGAGTAAAAAAATGTATAATTATTTGTGGAACAACATCTCTAGGGGGTGAAATCACCGCTCAAAGTTCGGGGTCTAAGCGGGTCTTTGCAAATGGAATGATCCAAAGAGAAAAGGCATTATTTTCTTTGTCTCACAGTAAAATATTAATTGGGACTGGAGTTATAGGGGTTGAAAGTGACAAAATTGCTATCAAACGAAAGGTATACATTGGATTTTAATGAAGCTAATGTCAGTTGAAAGAAAATAAGAAAGTAGTAGATACAATTTTTTCGATTTTTCTGAAAAATGATGTTTAGGGGGTGAAGACCCCTAAGCTAATCTATGCCGATCAGGTTGAAAATTCGACAAATTCTTTCTCTTTTCTGTTTTATATCATGAAAGGAGAATTTTTTGAATTTTCAACCACTAGTATACATAGTATAATATTAATTTTATTTGATACATACCCTCATACTTCTCATGTTGAACGCCCTAATTTCGATAAAATGTTCTCTGGGAGAAACCCTTGAAATACTTTTCGAATTACTCGCCAAATAACTGTAGTTGTCATAGGAGCTTTTCTCCCACGTGAGTCACCCGGTATATAAAAAACTACTTCTTTTTTAGAACGTTCAAACGTTTCCAACATTTTTTTTTTAATTCAATATTTTCCCTGTGACATCTTTCGTCAGTGGCTTCAGCTTTTCGCCTCTCATCTATTAGCTCTTTCGTTAACGACTCTGGTGTATTTTTTCTCCCCTCGACAACAAGCGAAAAGTACTTCGTACATGGATTCAATTAATACACATTATACATGTAAAATAATCGAACTAGACCCATTGGAAATGAGATGTGACGTTATTCTATTATATTGATAAGAACAGTTGTTTGTTTGTTATTTTTTTTTGTCAACAAGCGATTGATCCTTGTTCAACATTTGTATCTCGACATGGGTCTATTGCCTTGAGATTCTAGTCATCGTGTTCGTTGTTTAACACACTAATGTACTGTACTCGATTGTAGTGCGAGTGTTGAGCGGTTCGATCTAGATCGAACTTGGTAGTTTATTTGTTTTGTAGGTTTGTATTTGGTACAGATATGGTAGTGACGAAGAATTGTATGTCTAGGCTTTTAATATATTCTTTTATTGTCATAAATTATCACAAAACATCAGTCTTTTGAATAATATTTTCAAAAAAATCAGTCTTTTTGTTTATTTGTTCTCAAAGCTTTACTCTTAGGACGTCTCCGTAGCAACTTTGTCGCATCATGCGGCTGACTCTGTTGATTTTCTGGACAAACTACAGAACATTCGGACTTCACATGTTTGCTCATCCGTCTGAATCTTCATCTGAGTTACTTACTTGTAGATTTGATCTGATTACATCATTTTTGCATTGAGGTGTAAGGTGCAATGCTGAAATTCCAGGCCTGTCGAATGTCGAAACTCTCTTCGCTCGTTCAATTGTTGTGTAAATTGGCGGTTCCGCTGATTGTAGTTCCCCAAATATTCTATCAATCTCTGCTATTGGCCCAAAACTGTCGTCGCTTTCATGTACCATTTCTTGTACAGGGTCATTTTTAATTTGTGAATCTATTGGTATGTTGATTTCGGGCAATTGCTGCTGCATGTCGCTTTACATTTTGTTCAGTAAACATTTCTCTGTACACAACGTTTCTGGTAAAAAATTTGTTCTTAAATTTAAATGATTTTTGCCGTGTAGAATTTTCAACAAAATTTTTTATGTTGTTGGAATTGCCGACACGACTTAGAACTACATAAAGTTGACCATGGGAGAAGCACGGCTGTTTCAAATAAATCCCTACTCGGTCAAATGTCTGACCTTGTGATTTGTTTATTGTCATTGCGTAGGCTAGCTTTATCAGAAATTGCAACCTGCTCATTGGCCTTGGTAAACCCGTATCGCTGGATAACATTGTAATACGGGGTAGCCAATGCAGTTGTCCCGCATGTTGCCCATTTAAAGTTTGCACTTGGATAACGTTTTCCAATAATTGTGTAACAATAAGCCTTGTGCCATTACGTAGCCCCACTGTAATGTCAAGATTTCTGAGTAGCATGACTATACAACCTAATTTTAATTCAAGAATATGTGGTGGCAAGGAAGCTGAAGTGATGGAGTTCAAAACATCGAGCGTGATTTCGAATTCATCATCGTTGTCATTGACGTATTTATCGATGCTAAAATACGACGTAGAAAACTCCGGCAGAATCATCCTCAGAATCTGACTATTGATATCTTGGACACTGACATTTGTTGGACACAGTATGGCTCTAGCTCCTATTTCGAAAGCCTCTAAAGCGACAAATTCCCCATAAACAAATCTAAATAGATCGTCTTTTGATGTGACGATTAATTTCGGATTTATTTCGATGAGATCGTCGCTAGTATGCCTACAGCTGATAGTTTTTTTTAGAACAGGAAGGTCGCCTTCTCCCACCTTCAATAAAAAATCTGTGAAAGACACTCCTCCAACTGTATCGCAGTTATTGCTCAAGTTGAGTGCTCTCATGTTCTGGGTAAGCCGGAGGAGCTGAACGTCTTTCCATATATAACTGTATTTTAAATTATAGTAGTCCCATTCACCAAATTGAAAATAGTAAATGACAGAAAACTTACTAAAAAGAACATATTTTACCACAAAAATCAAGTATAGTGCGAGACTCGTCCTAGTAGACCTGACTTTTAAGTCAAATTACTTTATGATATGATCCAACAATAGAGCTTGTCCACAGCAATTACTTACAATAGCAAGGAATAATTTACAACTTTTACCAAATGTGGAGAAAGAGAGATCTTTCCGAAAAGCAGGTATCTAGTTGGGCACAAATAAAAGAACAATTATTTTGAATAAAAGTTTTAAGGAAGACAAACTTGATTCAAGAATAGATGAAAACAGAAAATTACCATTTGAAATTTCGATTTCTTCCATATTTTCAGATATTTTCCACAGCTGCCACATTTTTTAAAAAATTTTGATCTCTGCACAGTTTAAATTTCAAATGCAAACTAAAGAAAATTTTTTTGTTTATTCATGTAAACGTTTAGGTAATATAGAAAGTTGCCCAGTAGTTAAGGAATCTTAGGGATCACGAATTTCTAGGAAATTTCATTTAAGTGCTTGTACAACAATAATTAGTTTAAAAATTTCAGACTAGATTTACATTACAATAGCGACAATTACTGGATGTACGAAAATATGATCACTTGATACAGTCATTATATAGTTAAAATATTTATTCCATTATTTAATTAGATGTATTTTTCCTCTATGTATTTAACATTTTTATTTAAAATAAGCTAAAACCGACCGCTTTTATTTGTGTCCATTTATACCTGCATTCGGACGGATCTCTCTCTCCACATTTGGTAAAAGTTGTAAATTATTCCTTGCTATTGTAAGTAATTGCTGTGGACAAGCTCTATTGTTGGATCATATCATAAAGTAATTTGACTTAAAAGTCAGGTCTACTAGGACAAGTCTCGCACTATATGTCAGAAGTGTCAATTATTTGTTTGAATAAAACCACTTATTTTAATCTAAAATCACCACAAAACAAAAAGAAATACTGTTCAAACAATTTATAAATTCCAAATATTGAAGAAAAAAATACAAAAGCACACGAATAAAAATTACAATAATCAAAATTGAAATTTTAGGTTAGAAATTTTTGCTAACAATAGTACGAAATCTAGTAATACAGGCTTACCAGCCCATTTTTTTGAAGCGCGCGAAATTCAAAATTTTCAATTTGGCCAGTATTACTACTATAGATGTTATAACTTGCATTTTGTTTGCATTGGGAACAACGGGCAATGTTTGCCTGAAGTCACCTCCAAATACTGTAACAAAACCGCCCATGTGATTTTCATTCTTCTTGACATCTTTCAAGTATTTATCGACGGCCAAAACGGCATTTTTTGATGTCATTGGTGCCTCATCCCAGATTATCAACTTCACTTCACGCATTTCTGTCGATTTAGGGTGTTCCAACGGCCACCCTGCAATTGAATGCTCATTTATTGTAACCGGGATCCTGAATGCACTGTGACACGTTTTGCCGCCACGCAACAACGTGGCTGCAATACCTGTCCACGCTACTGCTACTGTTTTGACTTGTCTTGTATTTAAATATGACAGAAGCGTGTTGTATAAATAAGTCTTGCCCGTGCCACCTGGGCCGTCAATGAAAAAAACTCTATTGCAAGTAACTGATCTACTTGATTCAATTGAATTCACTATTCTTTGAAATACTAGTGTCTGTTCATTATTTAACTTTGAAAGGTCGAATGGATCACCTGCATCATCAACGCTGTCTAGTCTAGCGTTGAAATCATTAGAAGCACATTCAGTATCAGGCATTTGAACACCTAAATTTTCCAAATTCAGGTCTGGTCTACATCTGGCAATAATGTCATTAATTCCTTTATAAGCGATTCTGGTAGCCAGTTGATTTGGCACACCTCTATGTAAATAGTCGTCGACAAAGAACAACTCATATTTCTCCCACAAGCGGGGTATATGCTGTAGATAATGTACATCAATTGTGCAACATAGTAGTCCAAACAAACTGCGAAATTGTTTAGGAAGTCGGGTTAGGGAAGCTTGCTCCAAACACTTGTCATACTCCTGAGCGTCGTCTAACAAATGGAGAGCAACACATGCTGACTGCCATGTACTGTGAAGGATGCCATTTATGAATCATAGGTCTTGAAATGATAGTGCTCCTTTTTGATGATGCAGCAACATTCTTAAATAGAAGAGTTCCATATTTTCCGGAGAGGGACTGACAGATGCTACACAATCTATCACTTTTGTCACCTTAGCTCGATGATCCCACGAGCACTCCTTGTTGTACAAAGAACTCAGGAATTTCGTAATAAAAATATTGCCTGACTGTAATATTGTTCTTATTTAATTGCAGCCACGCTTTTAATTTCGATTTTTTGTGGATCGCGTTCTCTACCTCTTCCTCATTAGTTGCATCTTTAATCAAGACCTGCCGGTTATCTTCTAGATGAACCGGCAAAACTACCACTGCATGCGACCTGTCGTAAAGTTTCAATTCGAATAGTCTCCAAAAGGCCTCAGTTGAGGTTACATATCGGCAGTCTATGTACCTTTGTATTTCGTCTCTGTTGACTACACTCGGCACTTCTTCATGCTCCTGATGGTCTTGAGCGTCTTGTTGTCGATGCTCACCAGTTTTATCTTGTATGAAGGCAACGGAGGCTTGATCATTCCCTTTCTGCACATATTTATGCAAATATTTGATGGAATTTAATGTTCCGCACACTTAAAAATTTATATGGCTCTGTTATTTAGCAGCCGCATAGGGATTGTAGGGAACGATTCTCCTGTTATCCACAACGTAATCGTTTAGTTGAATTATTCTTCCGTCATTCGGTCGCCGATATATTGGTTGTTCACATCCTACGGTGGTGCTGCTTTCCCTTAGATTCATTGTGGTGCTTTCAGAAAAGTGTTTAGGATACATTTTGGAACACCTGCCCTCTCTCATACATGGAGCTGCGCTTCATTCTCGATACCACATAGGCAATGAACGTAATGATCTTTCACAATCTGATGAAGCGCTGGTTGAGCTTGAGAATCCGGAATTACGGCGGAAATTATATTATCCACATCCTCTGATGTTTCAATTTTATCGTCTCTTATGAACGTCACCACAATGTGTGCATGTGGTAAACCACGCGTTTGAAATTCTATCACATATAAGTAATTCCTTATGACCCCATATACCTGATTTTGGACTATATCCTTAATAAATTCAAGCAGTTTTAAATAAAAGACACGGCATACAAGGTCTATTCGGTCCTGATATTGCAACGGAAACGGTATATTTTCCTTAATTTCTTTCCAGTTAGGGTTGCACGTAAATGTGATGAATAAGTCTGGTGTACCATGTCTTGCCACTATTGCCATTGCGTCAAAGTATCGCCTCACCAGATTTCTGTCCCCTCCTTTGAATGACGTGGGAAGTATGGTCACCTTCTTGCACAGCTGCTGTATATCTGTGCCATCCGATGGTGCAGTAGTGGCTCTCATCACTCTCCGTAAGGCTGATTCTTGCACAATTCGAAATTTCTTTTGGTGATCTCTCAAATACCACAAGTCATTGTTTTCAGCTCTTATCCAACCGTCCACTATATATTGTTGAAACAATGAATTATGGAGAACACATCCTTTCGAGTGAAGAGGCAATATCGATAAAATTGTCTTATTGTTACAGACTTGGTTTTTTTAGTCCGCAATTTCAAATTCATGTCGTAACCGTACTCGCCATATGGAAATAGTAGCGGATACACTAAGGGATCTGCCAGTCGGTTGAGGTTCTTGATATTATTTGGTACACCTCTGCTTCTTGGGTACAACTTAAGTTCAACGTTATCAGGCAACTCGTTATCAAAAAACACGTCTCCAATTTCGCTTCTGCATGCTGGAATGCTGTAGTTAGAGTTTCTGCTCCTCACTTCTCCCATACTCTTGAACGCCAAGACAACTCTGTCGACTATGCGACTCTGATCATTTCTCGATGACTGCGCTTTTAATTCTTGTATCACCTCTCCCATAGAACGGTAAGTTTGGACAAACTGATTGCAACATTAGTTTAATTTTTTCTAAAGTTTGTCTGTTTACTCTATCACCGATAAAACGCTGACGGCAATTTATGGCTTCTTCTGGGTCAATGAAATAGTAGTGACTGTAACAACTCTTGTGTTGTAGCTGGTCCATTAGAAAAATGATATACGTCCCCACATGCCGCAAAGCACCAATGACCCTGGCCAACATTTTCGTTTTGTCTCCCTGACACTTTGAAGGACGCCATAGCATTGTTCGAATGCACAGCCCGAATATTTTCTCTAAATTCTCTATTAATATTTCCTGGTTCTGTTAATAAAGTGTACAATTCTGGTGGACAATTATTGAGTGGCGGTAAAACAATTTCTCCTTTGTAGCAGCACCAGATTTTGATTTGCTCGCGATTACTGCATTCTATTTGAAAATACTCAGCACCACAATACTGACAGTAATCATGCACCTAAGTAGTGAACGTTATGTACTTGAGCTTCAATTTCTTCCATTGAACTGGTGATAGCTTTACGGTAATTGACCGTATGTGGAATGACAGCATGGCGGCGTCTTGGTTGGATTTGTCTGCTTGGCTGGGCTGTAATTATATTCCTTGTCTGTACAGGTGGTGGTGAGGTTGCACTTGTATCGCGAATATTCACTTCTGGCAATTCTACGCTGTTCAGCCTATTCAAAAGTACAACAGGATTCCATTGAATTGGCGTTCTTGCTGACATCGTGGCAAATTATTGTTTGTTGTTGACATATGAAGGAGAATTCGGGAACAAACGTTACAGTAATCTAGAAATTTATCGTAAAGTCTAGCAGAAAAAAGAATAGTCTACCTTTAAAGCTAAAACGATCACACGTCGAATTTGAATTTGTCGCTATCACTGGTTTTGAAAAGAAAATTATTGACGATCACAAATGTTTAAAATATAACGTCAGATTATTCTACACCAAAACTGGAGTCAAATATCCGATAAAATCTTTGGTAACAACACTACTTTACAGTAAAAATCACGGTCAAATTCTATCACTATTTATTTCTTTTTTCACAATTGTTTCGACTTGTCTTTACTGC
The DNA here is from genome assembly GCA_039776855.1 of Mylabris sibirica. Taxonomy (NCBI): domain Eukaryota; kingdom Metazoa; phylum Arthropoda; class Insecta; order Coleoptera; family Meloidae; genus Mylabris; species Mylabris sibirica. Next base: position 50,285 of record CM077841.1, on the reverse strand, counting down.
ACAAGCTCAATTGCAAGTATGAATCTATCGTCACCGATGCGGCCTTTATATACAAATGCAATATCCCCCACTACAAAGTGTCCCCCACTACTGAGTCAGCACTACTGAGTCAGCTTTAATGCAATATCTCGTTGGGGTAGAATAATCTGATCTAGTCTAGAATGTCAAGCCCTGGTGGCCGTGCTTTCGAAGTTTCTGGTAGATTCGTCGATTCTCAGAAATTGCCATGAATGTTCCAGAGCATATCAGTGATGAGTTCTCGAATATAAAGTTAGTATAAGAATCTGGATTTACAATTATTATAGAATTTTCATCAACTCGCGATTGTTGGTGAGACGTGCTGAGAACTTTCTGGAATCATGTAGAATGTCCTGGAAAAGTGATATTTATGTATAGGAGCACAGTTTTGAGATGAATTCGATGGGAATGTAAGGTATTTTCCAGAAACAGGTGAGCGATATCATTGGATGGGAAATTCCAGAACTTTCTTGATTGTAGAACATTCTAGAACGTCATGAACATTCTATAGCATTTTAAAACATTTAAGATACTTAAACAACATCAGAAATCACTAGAAATTTCTAGAACGTTCGAAAAGTGACAAAGGTTACTTATTATAGAAACTGCTACCACATTCTAGAACATTCTAGAATATTTATGGTAGTTATATAGAACAGGATTTCTAGAAAAGTGTGGAACATTCTCCAAAATTTTGGAACACTCTAGCGAATTGTAGAAGATTCTCTTAGGACAAATTAGAATATCCTAGAACATTCTAGAACAGATGATTCTAGAATTTTCTAAAAAAGCTCCAGAGCATCCTGAAACCCTATATAAAATTCTACTACTATAACACTTTGAAACACTCTAGAATATTGAAAACATTCTAGAAGTTTCTATAACATTCGAGAACATTCTAAAACATTTTAGAAAATGACAGAGGCTACCTAATCCCCAAAATGCTTGCACATTGTGGAACATTCTAGAATATTCCATTAAGTGATGCGGATGAGAAATAAATATTCTAGAAAATACTGGAACATTCTAGAAAATTCTAGAACATTGTAGAATATTGTAGAACATTCTAGTGAATAATTGAGATCAGATATTCCATATATTACTGGAACACTTTTAACAAATTCTAGAGCATTCTATAAAGTGATATAGAGCATATATTAGAGAATATTCTAGAAAACTCTAGAACATTTCAAGACTTACTAGAAAATTGTTTAGCACTCTGGAAAGTGCTGGAACATTAGAGACATTCTAGAAGTTTCTAGCGCATTGTAGAACTTTCTAGAAAGTGATAGAAGCCACCCATTTTACAAAATGCTAGCACATGGTAGACTATTCTCGAATATTGTATGAACCAGTAGAGACCAGATATTCTAGAAAATTCTAGAATATCTAGAAAAAGTCTCGAACATTCTAGAAAATTCTAGAACATTTGAAGATGTTAATGTGTTTTTGACTTTAGATGTAGTTTTTTGCTTTTGAAAAATATAAATGTATTTTTTAGGGGTTGAAACTGATTTTAGGGGTATATTTTATAGAACATTTTTTACTCGCAAGATTGAATTGTATACGACTCCGTTTTTATTCGGTGAAAATAGGACATGAAATGTCAAGCTTACGACTTGATGTAGGTCAAGGTCAATTTTTGAAAAATCACGGGCCGTATTTATGAAGATATTGCAACAAAATTTTGTACAGTGCCGTTTTTTGAACTGACAAATCATATAAAGTGAGTTTCATTCCTCTCGAAAAACTTTGAAGGGGTGATGACCTGGAGGGGTTGAAAAAAAGTCGTCGGAGGGGGGTGGTTGATGAGAACTTTTTTAACCTCCTTGACATGAGGATCAAGAATATATATGGTTTGTGGGGGATCTGAGAGGTCGAAAACTCATCTCACGTTCTCCTTTCGCCGTTTGTTTGGTCTACTATGTTGCACAATTGATGTACATTATCTACAGCTTATACCCCGCTTGTGGGACAAATATGAGTTGTTCTTTGTCGACGACTATCTACATAGAGGTGTGGGTCATTCCATGTGAAATCAACCAATAAAAAAATATTTTTGCACCTTGACCCCTTAGATTTTTATAATTTTTGGTATATTGATTGTACCCCTTAACCCATTCGCTGCGTTCGCGCCAGGTGAACACTTGGCCAGTGGCGGAATATACTTTTATGATCAAACTAAATTTTTTTATCACAAAACTTTCACATTTGATGTTATTGTATGTGTACGCATATTTTTTGGTAATTTTTGGACCGTGTCACGGATCCGTGCCATGCGCACTCAGCTAAGAAACTGTCGAGCAGTGCTAACTGACACGGATCCGTGACAAACATTTTTAGATGTGTTGTAAGTAAAACACGTTTATGGTGCGATCAAAAAAATTTACAGTCAATCATGAGTAAGCTATTTCCGATTTTACCGTTTTTTATAAAAAATGATGACTTAGTTAGGCTTAGTTTGGCTTGTTTTCTTCTTTGATCGTCTGGTACATAAAAAAACCAATTCAAAAAACAAATCAATTGCTTTATATCTAGTATAATGTTACAAAATATGAAAATAATTTTATAAAAAAGATACAAAAACAAAAAAATTTCTCAAAATAATCATATAAACAAAAACGTAAAATTTGTGTAAAACAGAAAATTATTTCAAGTGTGAAATAAGTCAAAACATTGTCCTACACAAAATCCGGGTGTCCCAGGACACTTTTCACAATGATACAGGGTCATTTTTCGAATTTTTTTTTCCGAACACACTCTGCATCTTTTTCTGTTTGTTTCCCCTTTTTTATTCACAGAGACAATTTTGGTTAGAGAATGTGTTTTTTGGTTTCTATCTCTTGGAGGTCTAGTAACTTCAACGTGTAAAAGTTGTTCTAAAACCGACAATCGGAAGTCATATAAAGTCGCTTCCCGTTTTGTAAATTTTTTATACAACATATACGCATTTAGGAGCATAAGGTGTATAATATGTATGCCCAGTTTTTTGTACCACCTCAACGTTTTTCTGTCGCACGGGTAGTATGACAGAAGTTGATCTTGGTGATCGACTCCTCCCATATATAAATTGTAGTTATATATGGGGGCTGGTTTTTCTTTTTGTTTGCTTCTCCGATCCACATATTGCACTAGTTCATTTCCATGCTCATTAGAAATATATAAAACATCCCGCTTGTCCTTCCATTTACCAATCATAATTTGGTTAGAATAAGCAGCAGTTGTTTCACCCTTTTTTAGTTTTTTCTCAACGATCTGCTTCGGATTTTTCTTGCGTTTGGCATTTAGTGTACCAGTGCAATAAGTACTACGTTGAGAAAGTTCAGCTGCTAAATCAAAGGAATTATACAAATTATCTAAATATACCGAATGTCCTGAGTCCATAAAATCATTGAGAAGATTGAGAACAATTTTTGTTGTATGTCCTTTACCTCCACTTTCGTCTATTGCTCCGGTGTACACTGAAGTTCTCAAAATTACACCACTCGCTTCCGTCAACATGTAAAGTTTCACTCCATATTTATGTTTTTTATTTTTTATGTACTGACGGAAGACTAACCGACCTCGCCAGAGCACCATACTTTCGTCCAAAGAAAGATTATTCCGGGGATAATAGATTGCAGCCATCCTGCTTTCGAAAAAATCTAGAATAGGTCTTATTTTATAGAGTCGATCTCTACGTGACTGCGGTTCTTCGGAATTGTGAGCAAAATGTAGGCATCTCATGATGAGTAAAAACCGATCTCGACTCATGTGCTCCGAGAAACATTTCAAATTGAAGAGAGGATGATGCTTCCAATAATCTTGGAGACGATTGAGTCTTATCGTCCCTGTGTGGAAAACTAACCCAATAAAAGTTAGCATTTCTTCCGGTGTTACCGGTTTCCATCTTGTAATACGCGAGCTTTGCGAAACCCCTTCAGACAGAAAAATCTCTTCGGCATACCTATTAGTTTCGGTTACTATATGGTTGAGAATTTCGTTGTCGAAAATGAGACGAAAATAATCAATAGGATCGCCATTTCCAGGGATTCCCTGCAGAAGTTCGTTTGTCTTAGAAAAATTAAAAATTTTCATGTCTGTAGCCACATCTGACCAAACAGGAGTAGTACTCGTTGCTGCGACTTGTATTATGGTATTTTTCGGAGAAACCGGTATTTGCGTGTCTGTACAAAATGGCATTATAAAACAAAAATAAAAACAAAATAAAGAATATTACTCTCATCTCCATCATCTGTAGTGGCACTTTCTTCCGAATCGCTATTTGCTTGAAATTCAGCATCGTCGTCACTACAGGCCAGTTCATCACTAGAATCGTCTAATATTGCCTCTAATTCTTCGTTTGTCAGTCTTTCCGGGTTTTTAATTGAAAGTTTGGGTTTTTTGAACTAGAGGGGCCCGCACAATCCATCTCTAATATGTCTAATTATGAACAAAAAATTCTGGGAACGGAGATGATTTTTTGACGTCCCGATTACTTAACTAGGTGCTGAACAGACACACAAACACACAACAGCAATGCTGACCAAACAATGAATCATTTTATAAAGGAACGACGTTGGCACGGATCCGTGCCGTGCGCACTGTACTTGGAAACGATGTGTCACGGATCCGTGCCATGCGCACTGAATGGGTTAAGAGCATTAAAAATCCAAAATATTAAATTTTTAAGTCAAATATTTTTTGATTTATAAGGGTCAAAAAGTCAAAAAAAATCCGAATTTACACTCGGTTTTAATAATTTCAAAAATTAATAACTCTGTTAGTAATCAACTTACAAAGCTCAAAGTGGTGTCATTCAGCTTTAAAAGACCTTTAATTTGATATACAACATGCCAATCTTAGGCCTTCTTTATTTCTTTCAGAAATCCTCAAAGAATATTTTTTGGAAAATCTGAAAAAGGCCCCTTTAAATTTTTTTGTAAAAAAAGTATGTTGTTTACTCAATATTCAGTTAACTGTGTGCCAAATTTCATGATGGGACAACAGTGGGATCCTATTTAAAAAAAATTAAATGTCTTCAGTAGCCTATAAACAAACTAACCACACTGATCACAACATAGCAATATAACCGTTAGAAGAGAATTATAAAAAAAAAAGATAAATATTAGGTCTACCCAATATGGTCCATAAATAAATGTGCAAAACTTGTTAAATGTTTAATTCTTATAGCCTAACTCGATTCCCTTTGTACCACAATTAAAAGTACGTAAAAATCGTAATAACAAATTTTTATTGGTTGTCAAATTACCTGTTATTCATGGGTAGATTCCTTAGCAAAAATAACATAAAACAAAAAAAAATTGTTAATTTTGTATGCTGTTCAGTTTGTAGAACAATTAAGATTGGGCTACATTATTTTTATGTAATCAATGGTTTACCACACAGTTCATTGTAAACTTCAACAAACATGTTCCGTTATAAAAGAAAAACACTCGGTTTTTAGTGTCACACAGTCTGAACACTTAATTGTTATTATATTATTAGCTATACACTCTTGTAATGTTTGATCTGTAGTCACACGTGTATTTTCTTCCTTGAATCTCTGATGCAGTTGACTATTTAGTTTTGATTCTTAAATATCTTTCTAAGGCAAGTGTTGAGAGGCTTGACTCTTCTTTATTTAAAGTATATACTCTGCCAGTATTTGGCTGTACTTTTTGTAGAAATAGTAGAATCACGATAAAACAACGTTATTAAACTCAACAATCTTGTATTTATTAATTAAAATAATTTACACAACCGGTTTCGACCATTGGTCATCTTCAGGTGTATACTACAATAAGATTTTGAAGAAATTACATTTGACTAGTCAATCAATAATGCATAAAACTTACGTCAATTCTACAAAAGTTCAAATATAAGACCAAACATCATATTAGGTTTATCAGATATCAACGATTACATTACAACTTCATCAATGATTTTCACAACGATCACACCACAGTTTTATTAACAACAACGATAAGTATTATTAGTTAACGATCTCGTGTATATCTTATTACCAAAAAGATCGTGAAATTTTGACGTTTATATTAATTAGATCCAATTAATTATTATGATCAATATCGATGTATAGGTATTATATTTAGATTTGTGCTGAATTTGATTTAGAGAAATTTTGAAGTTAATTATTGAACATGGTGTGATTGTTGTGAAAATCATTGATGAAGTTGTAATGTAATCGTTGATATCTGATAAACCTAATATGATGTTTGGTCTTATATTTGAACTTTTGTAGAATTGACGTAAGTTTTATGCATTATTGATTGACTAGTCAAATGTAATTTCTTCAAAATCTTATTGTAGTATACACCTGAAGATGACCAATGGTCGAAACCGGTTGTGTAAATTATTTTAATTAATAAATACAAGATTGTTGAGTTTAATAACGTTGTTTTATCGTGATTCTACTATGAATTTATCTTGTATACTTGATACACTATTTTTGGAACAATTTTGTAGAAATGTTCTGCCTGGAACATTTAAAATATCATTCGGCTTAGGATAAGTAAATGAATTAGCCGGTCCTTTGGGATGCAAAAAACTTAATTTGTAGTCATCCTCATTTCTCTCCAAAATGCACGCAAGCCACCAAGCATTATCATATTCTACTGTAACAAATCCTGATATAATTTCATCAAGATCAGTAGGTGTGATGTAATCTATTGTTGTTACGATTTCTTTAGACATCTGCTTACTTGAAGAAAATGGCTTAGTAATAACCTTATTTTCTGAGACTGGAATGAATGTATGTAGCTTTTGAGTCCCCACTATTGCTTTGGCTTCAACAAATCTAGGCATAAGTTTTCTTTCAGCCTCTTCATATGCCTCGATGCTGCAATATTCAAAATCTATGTTTCTAATGTTTTCAGCTGCAAATTTATAAAGATCATCTGGAGTTACGATTTGTTTATCATAGGGTCTCTGCAAACTAGCTTTTGCAGCTAATCTTTTTACTGTACCGCCCAGTCCATCGCAAGCACTTTTACCGTGTGAAGTGGCAAAGAAATGCCACTCAGCTTGTACACTAAAATCGGACTTGTGAAGACACAGATTTAAGAAGTTTTTCTTATTTTTATACTGTGCCGCACTTCCATATGAAAAATATATGATTTTCTCTAAATCAAACGGCAGGATCTCTTTCAAAATAGAAACTAACTTTGACTGAAATACATAAGAAGCGACTGTGTTGTGTTCCAAACAGTTGGAAATAAACACATATTGCAAGTGTTCTACTTTTCGTTGCCGCTGATAATAAACGATAAAAGGGTGTAATGTTGCTTGGCTACTTGACCAGTGATAAGCCTGAACTTCATCCTGTAGAATGAAGGAGTAATTTTCAGCAAAATCACAATTTACTAAAACTTTGCCTTCAGTTAGAATCTCTTTCAGCTCAGAATAGCTTTCTTTTTGCCTGTTTGCAATGAAGGAGTGAGTTTTAAGTTTCAGCAGATTTTCCAAAAACTCGTCAATGAATTCATCGCTATTTTTAGTGACGGTTTCCATCATGCACCTGTCAACGGTGATCCATTGTTTGTATGAAACTTCATCTATTACATTATTTTCGAAAGTTGTCATTAACGATTCTTTAGGTAATGTACTCCCAGGACACTGACTACATTTATCCATATAACAGTCAATCGAAGGAGGATTGCACATGATTTTAGCTAAATAGCCATGGTATGTCTTGATTGGGGCTTCATAACCATCTAATGTCATGTTTTGTAAACCAACACCATTTATCATCAGCTTCATGTTTTGGTGTAGTGTACACACACAGACTGTATGAGTGCCACTTTTACCAACCAAAATACAATTTTTTGGCCTCAGTTCACAAAATTTTGAAAATCCAACATGATGGGTTGGGTGTTTTTCTTTAAACAACTGGTAGACTTCAGAAATGTTTGCTAATAGTAATCGTTTTTGGACTTGTATTTTTGAACCTTGATTTCTTATTGTGACGTAGTCTTTTTTTCCAGGCATCATTCTGCTGATATTATCACTGTTGTAAAAGTTGTTAATAAGCTCAGCTGTGTTTTCACTTAAAGTTTTGCCTGGTTTTGGGTTAGGTATTGAGAGAATGCCTTCCTCAGCTACTAATTTTTTTACTGTTCGAGCCATATAGTTGCTGACTCCAAATTCTTCTTCAATTTGTTTGCAACTCCAGCTCTGTGGTAATACTGTTAATATTGTTAGTTTTTCACTACGCTTCTTAGTTTGAGAAAACTTCACTTTTAATTGTTCTATGATTTCTGAATCTACTTCCTTTTTATCGTAGTTCATGTCATCAGCAGAACATGTACTTTAATGAGGTATAAGTTGTTTTTCTAAACTTGACTTTACTTTTTCTAATTTCTTCATTCCATAACTGGGTACACCAAGTTTTTTCTTTTTTATAGGCGATTCACCAATCAATTCAAGTGATTTATTCAAATAATCTACAGCTGATCCTGGATCAGTAAACACAGTTTCTTTCTGTACGCTTGTGCACGGGTTATTTTCAATATCACCTGCTTGTCGGATTGACTTTTCACTGCTAAGTTTTTTCCTGCATCTGTCACATATTTTCATACCATTCTCAATATCTAGTCTTAATGAACACATCCATTCGGATACATTTCTTAAATTTTTTACGGATTTTGGATGGTTTTCTTCATTGAATGGGTTACAACATTTTAATTTTAACAAAGTCCAATTCTCTTTTTTCTCTTTAGTTTCCATTATTATAAAATAAATCATCAAAATTTTAGTTAAACATGCTGAACCAAACCTGATACTGATAACTTATGTTTCACTTGAAACAACTTCTTCTTTCAATACTCTTCTATTTTAATTTCCACACAACTGTACCTGTTCACTTAAAAGTACATTACATTCTTAACTTGATGAAGAATATAATAATAAGCTACTACTGTTAAACTGTAAAAAAATTATATACTTATTTTATGAACACTGATTAAAATAGATCTAGATTCACATCACAAGGCAAACATAATTGAAATGGTATGCCCATTGAACTGATCAACTGTAACATGAAACTGAGAGTGAGGCTGAAACAGTGTCTGGTGAGTGGGGAAGGGGAAGCTCATGTTGTGACTTGTTCACTGATAAACTGGGGATTGCTGATAGGGTTTTATTAATATAATTTTTTTAATCAAGATCCCATTGTTGTCCCACCATGAAATTTTACACACTGTTAACTGAACAGTGAGTAAACAACATACTTTTTTTACAAAAAAATTTAAAGGGGCCTTTTTCAGATTTCCCAAAAAATATTTTTTGGGGATTTCTGAAAGAAATAAAGTAGGCCTAAGATTGGCATGTTGTATATCAAATTAAAGGTCTTTTAAAGCTAAATAAAATGAGACCACTTTGAGCTTTGTAGGTTGATTATTAACGGAGTTATTAATTTTTGAATATATTAAAACGGGGTGTAAATTCGGATTTTTTTTAACTTTGTGACCCTTATAACTCAAAAAATATTTGACGTAAAAATTTAACATTTTGGATTTTTAATGTTCTTAAGGGGTACAATCAATATACAAAAAATTATTAAAATCTAAGGGGTCAAGGTCCAAGCCATTGGTTGATTTGACATGGAATGACCCGTGTGCCAAATCAACTGGCTATCAGAATCGCTTATAAAGAAATTAATGACATTATTGCCAGATGTAGACCAGGCCTGAATTTGCAAAATTTAGGTGTTCAAATGCCTGATACTGAATGTGCTTCTAATGATTTCAAGGCTAGACTAGACAGCGTTGATGATGCAGGTGATCCATTCGACCTTTCAAAGTTAAATAATGAACAGACACTAGTATTTCAAAGAATAGTGTATTCAATTGAATCAAGTAGATCAGTTACTTGCAATAGAGTTTTTTTCATTGACGGTCCAGGTGGCACGGGCAAGACTTATTTATACAACACGCTTCTGTCATATTTAAATACAAAACAAGTCAAAAGAGTAGCAGTAGCGTGGACAGGTATATCTTTTAACAATAATGCGCATTTCTTATTTTTTATAATAATGATTTCCGGAATTTTATATTTATTACAAATCTCTTTCAGGTTTCTCAACGAGGCGTCGAGGGCGAACGTTGATCGAGTATCCTGTTTTAAATAAATTAGTTGCAACTTTGTGATACAAATGAAATTTCCTATTACACAATCATATTGTTTATTTTAAATGATTTCATTATATTCAGAAACTGGGATCATTCGTAATTCAAATGAATACGGAGGGCGCTTTAACAATTCGGTCACTCCAGGGTGATCAAGCCTATCATGAGAAATTGAATCAAGAGCACTCCGTATTTCATGAATTTTTCTAGTTTGAGCGCGGGTTAAGACACACATTGTTTCGGTAACTGCGCTACTCATTGTCTATAATTCTGTCGAATCAATTTGTATTCGTGATAAAGCATCAGCTGCTACATTATCTTTTCCTTTTATGTATTGAACTGTAAAATCGTATTCTTCAAGCACTAATCAAAATTTAGTTAATCTACTTGACAGATTTGTCATGCCAAAGAGATAAACTAATGGTCTGTGGTCTGTAAAGATTGTGAATTTACGTCCATACAGGTACGGTCGAAAATGTTTTACAGCCCAGACGATTGCTAATAGTTCTTTCTCTATAGTACAATAATTCTTTTCTGATTTATTTAAAGCACGACTGGCGTATGCAATTGGTTTGTCATCTTTATTTGTTAATACTGCGCTAATTGCACATCCAGAAGCATCCGTTTTGAGGGTAAAACAATTACTATCAGAAAAATTAGGGTACTGCAAAATTGGAGGGCTTGCAAGAGCACGTTTCAATGTTTCAAAGGCTTTCTGACATTCTGATGTCCATTCGAATGGTGCTGACTTTCTCGTTAATTTGTTTAAAGGAACGGTAATGTGAGCAAAATCATTAATGTATCTTCAATAATAATTCGCAAAAGCTACAAATCGTTTGGTTTCACTTGCATCTTTTGGAACTGGATATTTTCTTTCTTGAAAAATTCACATTTATGTGGATTTAATTTTAAATTGACATTTCATAATCTGTAAAACTTTCGTAAGATTTTGATTATGAATTGTTAAGCTACTTTCGAAAATTATTAAATCATCTAAATAAATGAAACATTTTTCGTAATTTAATCCCGCCATAGCAATTGTCATTGCCCGAGAAAATGCACTAGGACTGATTCTTAAGCCCATAGGTAACCTTGTCATCTGATACTGTCCTCTATCTGCTGTAAGCGCAGTGCAAGGTCTACTTTCTTTGTCTAATTCTATTTGATAATATCCTTGCGATAAATCAAGGTGAGAAAAATATATTGCACCCGATAAAGAATCTAAAATCTCTGTGATACACGGTAATGGAAATTTATCATCTTCGATTTGTTTGTCTAATAACCGATAATCTATAATACTCTCCATCTTCGATCACCATTTTGTTCTGATTTTTTAGGAACAATAAGTAATGGAGCTGACCACTCGGATTTAGCTTCTTCAATGATTCCTTCTTTGAGCATTTGATCAACTTGTTTGTGTACTTCTTCTTTCTGAGCTTGCGGTAGACGATACGGTTTTACGTAAACTGGTTTACTAGATTTTTGCAAGCGTATCCGTTGTTTGTAAATATTGGTCACGGTCATCGGATCGTTTTCCAAATGAAAAACGTCAGCATATATCGCGCAAATTTTTTGTATTGAAAATTTTTCCTTTTTATTTAAATGATTTGTGTTTAGTAAATTTAGTAGTTTATCTATCCGATTGACTGAAGGAATAGAATTTTCGCTAAATTGGCATATTTGGTAATTATCTAACCGCTCAATTTTTGGCAAAAAGTTTTTCAATTTGATTTCTTTATCTCGTACATTGATTATTCGAACCGGAATAATATTGCAATTTGGACGAGCTAATGTTCCTGCTAGGTAAACACCGTTTGCTACCTCAGATGGCAAAGCTAAACAATCATCAGTTGAATTAATCCTACAATGTTTAATAACTTCACACCGAGGAGGAATTGTTATGCAATGATCGTCTTGCGAAATCATTGGTAGAACGACTTGATTTTTATTCAGCCAAAAAGAGAATTCAAATGTCTCAAAATTAATGGTTGCATTATATTTTTCAAAAAAATCTGAACCTGACACACCGTGAATATTTTTTTTCAAAAGCATCAATCAGCAAAAATTCATGACACACTTTTCTATTGTTAATATTTAAAGAAATTTTCGCGGATTTTAAAATTTCTATCGCGTCATTGTTATCATCTGCTTGTGCAATCGTAAGATCCACTAACAATTCTTCAATTGCTTTACCATAATCTTGAATTGACTTCCCATTTTGCTTTGAATTATTTAATTTAACTGACAAGGAAGATGCAGACTTTTTGTTAAAAGATGAGTTTTAATATCAATTATCAATTCTTCATTTGAAGTGTATGAAGATTTTAGTCGCAATTTCGCGTTTTGTGTAAGTCGCGCTTTTAAGACATATGTTGTTAACATTTTTTTCCCGTTTTCATCTAACAAAGCATTGTACAATTCAATGGCGTCAATTAGCTGCTTTGTTACATTTTCAGAACCATCCATGACCGGCAACAAAATAGCTGCGGTTCTCAAATCAAATTTTTCAGTCATAGTTGGTTTTGATAATTTACAATTTAAATTTGAATCTGATTCAGAGTCTGACGCGTCGGAAGGATCAGTTTTATCTGAATTATCAACTGATTCTAATTCTAATACACTTTTTCTCTTATTTAAAATTTCTTTACAAGTTTCAAAATATTTATTTATTGCATCTAGACACTCCTTTACTTCAGCTTTTCGTTTTATATCATGTGGACTACTGGTAAACGTATTTTTTAATTCATCTAGCTCTAGCTTTAATTTATCTAGTTTCCTAATTTTACGTTGAATTACATTAATATTTTTCCTACGCTTATCATTATCCTTATTTAAATTTCTATAGAATACTCTAATTTTCTCTAATAAATAACGGAATTCACTAGATATCGGCATTAATTTTTTAAAAATAAATACTGTCACTTACAGTTTGTTTCACTAACTCTTGGCTTCTCGTCATTTCATTTCTGATTTTCTTCTCCAACTTCTTATTAATTCCAAGATTTCTTTTTTTGTAATGGAGCCGGACGCATCAGCATCGTTTGTAGTTCCTCCGCGATTACCAGCTTGACTTATGATGACTTCTTCTTTCGATTCAGTTTGTCCCATTTCTTTTCTTCTTGTAATTTTCACTGTGTTTTTCTTATGAATTTTTACACATACTTATTTTGTTTCACTTCGCTGCGCTGGCAGGATCGCCATGTAATAACTGACCTTTTGCTTCATTAAAACTCAATGAACTTTTGCAACATTTTATTGATTTGCCAAAATTATCTTGATACAACACGACTTCATCGGTTGGAAGCCAGTTACTTATTCTTCTACAATTTGTTACGAGTTAATGTTAAGTTTGATGTTCTATTTGAAAATGCTCACTAGTTTGGTGTTGGTCAATTGTTGTATTAATTCTATTGTTATGTTAATGTACAAATTCTTAGGTGATGAACAAATACTTGAAACAAAGTAGTTTTGAAATACTCTATTTCTTTATCGGATCATCAACCCTTAATCAGTACATTACACAGTTCACAAATAATGTTAAAATCCTAATTTGTGCTCACACAATAGCAATGCGTTTGCGTCTCGACTTGTTTTTGGGCAGTGGGAACGCAGCTGTCGACGTCCGGTCGCACCGTCTCTCGGGCGGGACGCGTTAACCAAATCATTGCCATTAGAAAAGCATTGTAGCAGTGCTCAGCGGCTAGACGCAGTGGCGAGGCACAGACGCTGGACGCAGCAACGAAATCACACCTTAAGTCATCTATTTTGAGTTCTATTAGCGCTTTTATTAGTAAAATGTAAAAAAAGCCTCTAAAACGATTTTCAAAATAGGACGTCAATATACATCGCGCGCACACAGCAAGCAACTTCATCGCAGGATGCTGACGACGTGTATAGACGTCAACTTCTTTACTTTTATAAAAGCGATTTTCAGTTGTTTTAGGGAATTAAATTAATTGGCAAAGCAGAAAAAAAGGTTTATTGTCAAAAATTAAAGCTATTTATGAAATTCTTTAAAACATTCTGGACATAAAGCCGGTTGTCCAGGGCAGATCGGAGAATAAAATTTTGTTTCTTTTCTCCGTTTTTCTTTGGTGCACTTGACACACTTCCGGTAAATTCTTTTCCATTTACCGCCTGGCTGCACCTTTTCCGGGTAATGGACGTCAGCTGGTCGCGGCACCAGCAGTGGCACTTTAGGGGGTGTTATTGTCGGCAACATTTCTGAAATAACGGCAAGATGAAAATCGTATGAGGATTTCCGCCCATTTTCGCCATATTTTTGGTATAAGAAATAGGCATTTATTTGCAGCATTTGCAAAATATGAATGCCTAATTTCTTATGTCACCGAATGGTTATCCTTTCGCATGGGTAGTATGCCAACATCTGGACTTGTCGATCAATACCACCCATGTTATCGTTGTATTTCAAAATCGCTCGGGGTTTTTCTTTTTCCTCTCCTCGCCTTGTCGTTACTCGGTCGATTTCGTTTTGAAATTCGGTTGTTATGAACATGACGTCGCGCTTGTCCCTCCACTCGCTAACAGAAATGCCGTTGCTAGACCGCGAAATATTCTCACCTTTTTTTAATTTCGCTTTTTTTACTTCTTCCGGTGCATTTTTTCGGTCTATTCTCAAATTTCCTGTTAAGTACAAAAAACCTAATGATTTGTGTATTAATATTATAACATTTATGTACCTCTGCAATACGTCTGTTTCTCTAGCAGTTTTGACGCTAAATCCACACTATTATAAAAGTTGTCCATATATACATATGTAGATTTTTTTCGATTTGTTAGATGTATCTGCATTTGCATTTGGTAATAATATTTTTTGTTTATTACGCCTTTATCATCGAAATAATTATTTATATTTTCATTGGAATATGGGCATTTCATTTTAACGACATATGAAAGGAAAATCCAAACGACATACCAAGGGAAAACCTCTTAAAAGGAATGGTCCCGCCTTTGATAAAATTATTCAATACTTCATTCTCTAATTCTAAATCACGTTTTATCGCTATTGTTGCATAAATTTTTGCTCCAAAAATACTTACGTGCCATTACTAATGCATCTATGGCATTTTTTGGTGGTGGTTGCTTTCACTCAGTATCATTTCAAAAGTTTTACTTCCCCTAACATGATCTCAAAACTGTAAGTATTTAAAAGATGTTCATATAATGCATATAACTTTCTTAATTTTTTATCGTCATCTTCTTTTCCTTCGACATCTGTCTTTTAATTTTTTTTTCTGATATTATCTCATCGAAGCTTGCTAAAATATTTTCATGATCTACCAATCGATCGTTAAGATGTAATATGAAAGAGTCTTAAAAAGGGTATAAAAATTGCTCGCCTGTAGTATTCTTCAGGCGAACAAAAAGGTGCAGTCTCTCTTTGCATCTGGCTTGCAATAGTCTGAGGAACTTTAATCTTAATATTATATTTTTCGCATACAGTCACTACCTGGTCAAACATGTTTTTGAATTCGCTTTCAGCATCTTCTCTCGTATATTAGTTAAAGTATCTCTGCCAGCTTCTGCAAGAGTGACAGCACTTCCTGAGTCTTTATTAACTGTTGGTAAAATTTTGCACAGTGGTTAACTTACGGAGAAAATTTTGCTTAGTATCCGAAATGTTATCGGAAATTCTATGGTTCAAATTGTTTTAGCTAGCGCATACGCATCTGAGGAAGCATCTTTATTCAAATACGTCAATGCCCTTCCACCCATCTCCTTCGGCAGAGTTGTTTCAATTCATGTTGTTTTGGATCAAAAATAAATTTTTCAAGTCCAATTAATGATATATTCTGTGACTTGATTATAATAAATTTGTGATATTCACTAGAATCGTGATTTTGGAAAACTTTGAAGGCATCTTTCCAGTTCACGACATGCTTCACACCAGCACTCCATCTCATGTTTTTCCACCTGCGCAGGTGAGTGCGGCGGCGTCGATTGATCCATGCAGCCCTGTCATAACGAGCAAACCGACCCTTGCGATAATACAATCGCCGAATCCTGGGAATCCGTCTCATCCACCTCTTCCTTTGGTAATTCCATGCCATTATTGTTAAAATAAGGAGTGTCCGCCCTAATAACAATTAAACTAGAAATTAATGCATCATCCTGTATATTATATTCCTTTGAGATAAAAATAATTGGACCAGTAAAGCGGATTTCCCCTTTCACCGGATATGCGTAGGTGCGGCCTTCACACAACCGCTTTAACATGGAAACTGGATAATAATTAATAAAAAATTCTTCAAATAAAATTAGTTTATGAAAATTTTCACGAAATCCCTGGAGAAAAAATTTGCCAACCCTAGGGTATAAAACATAAGCTGAATTAAGTCTGTCAATAAGACGATCCACAAAAGACGATTTGCCACAGTTAGTAGGTCCCCATAAATATAAGCAACTCTGTTTATCCACCGGATTAGTAATAATACGATTCCACCAATTAACACATTGTAATGTCACGGATCACCAAACCGGAACACAGGTGTAGTTACTGCCCACCGATACGCGCGATAATTAAAAGGAAGCGAAGACTCTTTAACATTAAAATAAGGAAAACGATTTTCCTTCGTAATATATTGGTGTACTACAAATAAGTTTCCGCCGTTTTCAATCAGAAATTAGAAATCTATTGTGAAAAGACAGTACATTATATTCTATTCAAAGTATTGTCCATCACTGGCCACTATTTTCTCTCATCTTTCTGGCAGCATTCGGACATCACGTCGGAAGAACTCTTCATCTTTTGAAGCTATCCACGAATAGATCCAATATTTAGTATCTTCATATGATGTAAAGTGCTGCTCAGATAGGCCATGTGCCATCGACCGAAACAGGTGATAATCAGATGGGGCAATGTTTGGTGAATATGGCCGGCGGGGTAGGACTTCCCAATTAAGTGTTTCCAAATAGTTCTTGACTGGTACCGCAACATGCGGACGAGCTTTATCATGTAACAGAATAATTTTGTTATGCCTGGAGTAGTAATGGGTGCGTTTTTCCTTGCGTGCTTGGCTCAATCTCATTAATTGTGTTCGATAGAGTGCTCCAGTAATGGTTTCGCCCGGTTTGAGCAACTCATAATACACGACACCAACTTGATCCCATCAAATACACAGCATGATTTTTTTCCATGAATATTCGGTTTAACTGTCGATGTTGAAGCATGACCGGGTGGTCCCCATGATTTTCTCTTCTTTGGGCTATCGAAGTGTATTCATTTTTCATCACCAGGAAGTATACGGTGTAAAAAAACTCTTTCTTTTTTGCCTGGCAAGCAGAATTTTACATGTGCAAAAGCGGCGTTCAACATCTCTTGGCTTTAGTTGATGTGGAACCCAATTTCCTTGTTTCTGAATCATTCCCAACGATTTTAAGCGATGTGAAATTGATTGTTGAGTGTCAGTTCTTCTTGCGTTTGGCATGAATCTTCCTCTAATAATGCTTCGAATTCTGTGTTTTCGAATGATTTCGGCCTTCCGCTACGTTCTTTGTCTTCCACATCAAACTCACCGCTTCTAAACTTCTAAAACCACTCGCGACAGCTTCTCTCGTTTAAAGCAGAGGCTTCTACAAGCAATCGATGCGCCTCAGCTGCAGATTTCTTATAGATATATATTATTACTTGGACGCTCTCAACTCAAAGTTTTCTTATTAATCTCTAATTTTTTTCACACGCCTCGGTTGTATGTACGTGGGTTCCTATTTATATTTTAAGCTTAATAATAAAAAGACAGTAATTTATTATTGCAAATGGCTTTATTGTTTTTCGAAGTATTCTCCATGATGATCAATACACTTTTGAATACGCTCGAACCAATTTTCGTAACACTTTTTCCACTCCGATTGAGGTACCTCCAAAACATGGTTTTTTAATGCATCAACGGCTTCTTCAGGCGCCGAAAAACGTTAGCCACGTAATTTATTCTTGATATGCGGGAATAAGAAGAAGTCATTTGGTGACAAATCAAGGCTGTACGGAGGATGGCCTACCAATTTTGGCCAGTCAAATAGGCGGTTGTTTCAACCGACGTGTGGCAGCTTGCATTGTCATGATGAAGAATGACCCTTCGTTGGCGGTTGTTTTTTCGTATTTCACGAAGCACTTCTGGCAAACAAATGGTTGTGTACCATTCAGAATTCGCCGTTCTACGTTGCTCTAACGGCACGACTGCCACATGTCCAGTTATTTTTTCACTTTTTTGTCTTTTTCTTAGGTGTAGCAGATGTTGGCCATTTTGATTAACGAACGTTCTATATTTTTCAAGATGTGATTGGATTGGGGAGATGGAACGGATATTTGCGATTTATTAGTTTATATGCATTTTAGTTCTGTAAACAGTGGCTCGAAATTTAAATTTATTGGGTCTTTTAAAAGATCTAATATTTTCTTTTAGCGAATTTTTTTTAAAAAATTAGCTTATGACGAGATCCTCACTTTTGAATTTCCGAAAAATTTTTGCACAGAAGTTCGTTTTGGGACCTCAGGAACCCATATCCACCGTTCGTTAAAGTTTTTATATATATATATATATATATATATATATATATATATATATATATATATATATATATATCATTATCATTATATATAATAAAACTAAGTTGATAAAATGTGCGTGCCGATAAAACTTAAAAAGGAGTCCCAGCACGATAAAGGGACTTATATAGTGTGATAGCCCTTTATCCCCCCTCGAACAAGAAAGTTTTCATTTTAACCGAAAGGGCGTGTTTTTAAAAATATAGGGACTTTTCTAGCCCTTCAACTTGGAAATTAACTGTAGTGGCGCCACCTGTTGTTAAGTGTTTGAACTTCATTCATCATGTGTAGTAATGGCGCGAAATTTAAAATTCCAATTTCAATAAAGTCTTGAATTACATTTGTTACTATAATAAAGTTATTAAATTTTGTGTATTTATACAGTAGCAGCTAACTTATATTTTAGAGTTAAAGCGACATAATTTTAGTTATTCAAATTAGTTCTGAAAACATTTTAAAATTTAAGTTTTTAAATTTCGCGCCTTAACTACGTATACTACAGCTGCAGAACCTATTGTTACGGCGGACGATAATGTTGAGAACATTCTAGAAGGTGTGAGAAAGAAAATATTCCCAAACTTTCTCGATCATCCTAGAGCCTAGCTCTCTGAATATATAAAGGCGCGGTGTCGCCCGCCAAAGTTAGTTCGATTTGAATAGCGAAACAAGCGAATTCGGAACGAAAAACAAAAGAAGTTATCTGTGAGCCTTTATTTTGAAATATTACGTGTGAGTATTTTTAATAATGTGTTCAATTAATTCTCGATTTTGAAGCGAAGAAGAAAAAAGTTGTTTGTGAGCCTTTATTGTGAAATATCAAATGTGAGTATTTTTAATAGTGTGTTTAATTAATTCTAATGTGTTTTTTTCTTTTATCGTAATTTTTTTAAATAATTTTTTTTCTTTGTCTTAACGTACCCCACGTTTACGTAACAATACATTTGTCTATAAAATGTTTATTTAATTTATATATTACAGAATA
This sequence comes from Mylabris sibirica, assembly GCA_039776855.1. Lineage (NCBI taxonomy): Eukaryota > Metazoa > Arthropoda > Insecta > Coleoptera > Meloidae > Mylabris > Mylabris sibirica. The sequence continues at coordinate 30,598 of CM077841.1, read as the reverse complement.
CAATGCCTAGGCGTAAAAGAGGAGGAGATCTTGCCAGTTCTGCAGCGAAACGGCGGAAACAAAAAGAATATCGAAGCAATGAAACGGAAGAAGAGCACGAAGCACGTTTACAAAATCAACGAACCAGAATGAGCACCCTGAGAAGCAGAAAAAGCGAAGAAAGAAAAGAAAAGAAAAGTATTGAAGAATCGAGAATTTTAAAAGATAATCTAACAAAGGAAGCATTCCACTACGAGCCGACGAAAAAATATTACAATCATAAATATGTTGTAATCGGACAAATGAATAACATTTGCCATTTTTGCCACGCGAAAAAATACAGTACAGAAACACCAGGTCTCTGTGGCATGAATGGAAAAATCCGATTACCACCACTGGAAGCACCTCCGCAGGAATTTCTACATTACATGACCGGGGAAACACTAGAATCAAAACACTTTCTTCAAATTATAAGATCATACAACTCCTGCTTTCAAATGACTTCTTTCGGTGTTACTTCGACGAACACTAATAGAGATGAATTTCAATATGTATTTTCAATTCAAGGGAAAATTTATCACAAAATAGGATCGTTATTACCAATGCCTAATGAAGACTATAAATTTCTGCAAGTATATTTCATCGGAAATGAAGAACAAGAAATTGATCAACGATGCACAAATTTCAATGGATTGAGACGCGAAATAATTCAAGATGTACAGAGGATTTACATATTCAAAACAACACTAGACCGCATGATTTCTGATGACTATAAAATTGTAGTTCGAGCCGATAAAATACCACGTGAAGAACACGAACGTAGATTTAATGCACCTCAGATATATGAAGTCGCCATCGTAATTGTGGACAATGAAAATACAAGCCGTGACATAATTGTACAACGAAGAGGAAAAGGACTACAACGCATTGCAGAGACACACCGTTCATATGATGCTCTTCAATATCCGTTAATATTTCTGCACGGAGAGGACGGATATCATTTCAATATAAAACAAATTCATCCTGAAACAGGCATAGAAACAAACAAAAAAGTCACTTCGAAGGAGTTCTATGCTTACCGCTTAATGATCAGAGACAGTGAAATATACAATCACATTCTCAACACCCGCCGTTTATTCCAACAATTTCTGGTAGATGTGTACGCAAAAATAGAAGCAGAACGGATGCTTTCATAAGACTGAATCAGAAGAAACTACGCACAGAAGAATACATCCACCTTCGAGACGCGATCATAAATGACGGCAGTATTGACGAGATTGGAACAATGGTAATCTTACCCTCATCATACATGGGAAGCCTAAGACATATGCACGAGTATACTCAAGATGCCATGACCTACGTAAGAAAATATGGACGACCTGATCTCTTCATAACATTTACATGCAACTCATCATGGCCAGAAATCAAAGAACAACTAAATACGGACAAACCTCCATGGATCGACACGACATAATAGCCAGAGTTTTTCGACAAAAACAAATAAGATTTATTGACGTCATCACAAAATATCACATCTTTGGAACCGTTAGATGCTGGATGTATACAATCGAGTGGCAAAAACGAGGATTACCTCACTCACACAATCTCATATGGCTACACGATAAAATTTATCCCACGGATATTGACAAAATCATCCAAGCTGAATTTCCCAATCCACAAAAAGATCCAGAACTATACAACATAGTAGTGAAAAATATGATTCACGGACCATGTGGACCACTAAACCTCAATGCGCCATGCATGAGTGATGGAAAATGTACAAAAAAAATATCCAAAACCATACTTGGACGATACAAAAGCTGAAGATGACGGCTATCCCAAATATAGAAGACGATCGCCGAAAAACGGTGGCTTCACAGCAAAAATACGAATACAAGGCAGAGACGAACTGGAAATAGATAATCAATGGGTAGTACCATATAACCCACTACTTTCCAAAATGTTCCAAGCACACATAAACGTTGAATACTGCAATTCAGTAAAATCTATTAAATATATATGTAAGTACGTAAACAAAGGTAGTGATATGGCAGTATTTCAAATAGTCCAAAATAGCGAACAAAATAACAGAAATGGTGAGATCCTCATGTACCAAATGGGAAGATACATCAACAGTAACGAAGCAGCGTGGAGAATTTTTAGTTTTCCTATACACGAACGCGAACCAGCTGTCGCGAATCAGCTGTGCAACATCTAGCAGTACATTTGGAGAATGGACAGAGAGTTTACCTCACAAAAGACTCGGCTAGAAAAATTGCAAGCGAACCACCTCAGAACACAACTTTAACAGCTTTTTTCCAACTGTGCCAAACGGATCCATTCGCAAAGACATTACTGTATGTCGACGTCCCTATTTATTATACGTGGGACAAAACCAGGAAAATTTTTCAACGACGAAAACAAGGAATGCCAGAGGAGGGTCATCCAGAAATATTGAAAACTAACGCAATAGGTCGAGTATACACTGTTCATCCAAACAATGCCGAATGTTTCTATCTCCGGATGTTGTTACACGAAATACGGGGACCAACAAGTTTCACAGATCTCAGGACTATGCCAGACGTACAGAGAAGCATGTCAACGCTTAGGATTATTGGAAAACGATAACCACTGGGAATCAACACTACAAGAAGCCACACTCACAGCTTCAGCTGAACAAATTCGAGAGTTATTCGCCATAATTCTAACAACATGCAACCCATCAAACCCAAAACAGCTATGGGACTCTTTCAAAATGAGTATGAGTGATGATATATTGTACCAAATCCGACAAGCTCATCCAGAACTGACTATAGAATTCAATGACGACATCTTCAATGAAACACTCATTCGCTTAGAAGATAAATGTTTAGCAATAAATAACCAGGCCTTAGTAGAACTTGGAATGCCAGCACCACAAAGAAATGCTTTCAGTGTGCTAAACTACGAAATTACAAAGAAAAAAAGTTACAACGTCAATGAACTACTTGAATACATTGCTCACAACAAACCACTTCTTAATGACAATCAAAAAGAAGTTTACAACATTATAATGAACCGAATAAATAACAACACTGGTGGAATTATTTACCTGGACGCACCAGGAGGCACCGGTAAAACGTTTCTAATAAATCTAATACTGGCGGAAATACGTGCTAAAAAACACATCGCACTGGCACTAGCATCATCCGGCATTGCAGCCACACTTATGGAAGGTGGACGAACTGCCCATTCTGCCTTACAACTACCGTTAAATATAGCCGAACAACAATTTCCGGTATGTAAAATCTCAGGAAAATCTGGACGGGGTCAACTTCTAAAACACGCTAAAATTATCTTCTGGGATGAATGTACTATGGCCCATAAAAAAATCATTAGAAGCCATGGACAGAACAAGAACATTACAAGAATTGCGAAAAAACTCTGGAATAATGGGAGGAGCTCTACTCATACTCTCAGGAGATTTTCGACAAACACTTCCAGTTATTCCCAAGTCAATACCAGCAGACGAGATCAATGCATGCTTAAAAAAGTCACATCTCTGGCCACAAGTACAAATACTGCAATTAACAAAAAACATGAGAGTTGAATTATCAAAAGATGAAACAACAGCACATTTTGCTAAAATACTTTTACAAATAGGTGAAGGTACATATCTTACTGACCAAACGACCGGCCTCATTGAACTCAATAGTGATTTCTGTAACATAGCCACTACTGAAAACGAACTAATCGACAAAATTTATCCAAATATTATTCAGAACTATACTAACGTGGACTGGTTATTTCAAAGAGCAATTTTGGCCACTAAAAATAATATTGTTGACGATATCAATTTTAATATTTTAAAGAAAATACCTGGTGAAGAGAAAATATATAAATCGATCAACACGATGGTATCCATTGAAGAAAGTGTCAACTTCCCTACTGAATTTCTAAATTCTTTACAAGTACCAGGAATGCCATTACACTGCCTTCGTCTGAAAATTGGATCTCCAATCATATTACTCAAAAATCTCAACTCCCCAAAACTATGTAATGGAACAAGGATGATCGTAAAACAGCTATCGAATAATGTCATTGAAGCTGAACTTATTTCTGAAAAGAACAAAAAAAATTGAATATCGCACAGGGCAACTAATTTTGACAGTTGATATTAGACAAACAAAAAAATTTCAAGCGAGTGAAAGTACATTAAAATATTCAATTGTTAAGAATTTGAACTTTTGAAAATGCGCGCCCGATTATTTGTGTATACCATAGATATCAAATATAATACCTAGATGGTGAATGGATGGGAGTGGGGGTACATAAAATTAACTGCGAATCGCCATACTACCAGGAGTGAAACCTGGCAACCAGTAGTACATGTCGAAAATTGGTTGCCTATTTCATAGGCTGTAAATACGGGCAAAATTTAACATATTCATTGATTAGGCACTGATCTGTTGATCAGTGAACACATTTACGCGCCCTCCCCTGCTTTTATAAAAAATGAACGAGCTATTAGGATTGTTCTCGTTAACAAGAACCTTAGCACATATTGCACAATTAATTATTTTCAAAAGTTTTTTCACCACGAATCCAGATATGTAATGAACAATATCCTCTATATATTTAGGTAATGTCGAAGTTATTAAATCATAGTCATGGTCCGTTTCTGCAGAAAACAGACCCATGTATGTTTGTATATCTTGTTCACAATTTTTTATCGTACTACTAATATTCAAAATATTGGTTTCGTCAAGTGCTAAGCAATTTGCAGATGTATGCTTCAATTCATGGTGAATCAGAAGTCTTTTAAAAGAACCTGCAAATTGCTTAGCACTTGGATTATTATTGAATCCCCCTTTACTTCTAATTGAAGAAAAAAACTCTAAATGATCCTGCGACATTTTGTACGTTAATAAGTACCTAAAAATAAATAACAACTTCACATAAATAACAGCTTTGTCAAAGCTTATTGCAACATACTTTAACGGTGATAAATCTGGCTTAACGTATTTATCAAAGATACCTTGAATACTATTAATTAGGCATAAAAACCCAATAAAACCAGTTTTTCGTCCAGAATGGATAAGCAGGCGGCCATCTACTGTTTTTGCGCTTTTTAAATAAATAAATGAATCTTGTAAAAAAGGGCGCCAGAAATTTTCATTTTGAACTTTCAATGGCGCTTTGTAATTTCGTCCAAAAATGTTTTTGCTGTTGCAAATATCAAATAAACTATAACAAACACCAATTTAGATATAATACAAGTCTACAAATTAATGAACTCACCTATCAATTGTTCTAATAAAACGAGTTGTTGCAGCTGAATTGAAAAACTCAGGGAATAACAATATTTCACGGCAATAATCTATAGCGGCTGCAACACTTAAAGAAAACAACTGTGCCGCCAATCGAACTTTCATCGGTTGTTTCTGCCAATTTATATGAGCAGCGGTTAATTTATTTGCTAATTTCAAGCCATACTTCTCTTGTAATGAATTTAATCCAAAAATATATTTTATGTTGATTTCCTAGAGATTTAAATTAATGAAATAATAAATTATCATAGTTCCCGAATTTTCGGGACTAGAGTGGGTACTTTAGGGACATAATATTTATTATTTCCCTAGGGATATAATGAAAAATAAACAATCACATCTATCTGTAGCAACATATGTAGCTATATCGAAAAATTGTCATATGTTATTGTATACTTTTCTTTCCGTCCCTCTACTATAGGGAAGAAACACCGCACTTTAGTCCCATGTTACATCTAGGTACAAGAAAAGTACTATTAAGTCATACTCACAAGTCCATCACTATCGTAAAATATTTTGTAATCGAACAGAGCATTGCGTATTAATTTTAGCATATGACATGCATCAAATGAAAAGAAAATATCATCAATATTGCTGAGAGCAACATTAAAACTTCCTATTTCGAAGGAAGCACCTAATAGTTTTGCCATAGTTACGTTGTTAGCGAATCCGTCGCAAGTAATCCATGCGATTGAAATACCTATTTCTTACAACGTTTTAATAATTGAAAGGGTAAAATTTTTTTCTTCTCTGCAGTAAGAGAACTAATAAAATAATAGGCGATCGGTACTTTCCAACTTCCATTCAAAGATACTGCCATGTATACCAAAGCGTAGGATGCTACAGGTAATTCTTCATAATTCATGTCGATGTCAAAACCATAATCAACAAACCCGTAATTTTTCTTGCCATCAAAATCGATATGCTTTCTAATAGACATTTCATCTACTAGAAGGGACACAACTGGTGTTTGTTTCTCTATTGTCATCCTTCTTCTTAATGCTGTTATTACCTCTTGGCTAATACCTGGTTCTCCTTTAATATTGCTATACCATTTCCTCAAAGTTGTTGGATGAGGTAAATTGTTATTAAACATCTGCCTGACATAATCGTACGCTTTTGGTGATAAAAAATTCATTGTCAAAGCAAATTTTCGCAACTGCGGTGAATATTCTGTCTGCTTTTTCTTCAAACTATTAAATAATTGTTGAGGAATTCCTGAAAAATTGGATGAATTTATATGTGGTTCCCTAATTAACCTTAGAATTCACCTTCTGATATATTTTGCAATAAACAAGCACTTTCATTACTAAAAGAGTTTCTATTTTTTAGATCCAATACAACATCTTTAAAATTTTTAATACGATTATTTCTGCGAGCTAGTTTTTTTTCAACGATTGGATCATTTTTTTAGCTTTTGCTAATTCGTTTCTGACATTCAGATATTTACGTCTATAAAATAGTACTAAATTATTTGAGGAACTCTCATAATTATGATCATGATCAATCTACAACAAAATACTTATATGATTATATGTATGTAATCGAGAACGTTGTTAATGTATTAGAAATTGCTCTTACATATTCTCAATATTAGCATCTGAAGAATTCTGAAATTGCAAAGTTTCGTTATCACTACTAAAAGTGTTTAGCTGAAATGAAATAAAGTTTTAATAAGATCATTGACTTGCGTATAAGCTTGGACCCAACTATATCCTCTACATATCCATTCATTCAAACATATTCATAAAAAAAGTTGTAATTAATAAAAACTACTTTAGAAGTTTACATGCAAAGCAATATCATAAACAAGCAAAATATATACAAATAGAAAAACGTAAAATAAAAAATAAAACTTAAAAATATCGGAAAATACAGATATTCCTGTTTTCCTTGTCTTCTCCAAATCCTCTTATACACCAACTATTGATAGTACTGTCTACCTCCTGATCAGGAAATAATGTTGGGCAAGCATTATGTTTTAAACGCGTGGTGTGACCTGTGCGGTCGAAACATGTTTCTTCAAATGTTTCGAACAAATTTTAGTTCCAGAACTAATTTTTATGTTATTTTCTCCAATATTATTTATCCAAAGAAATCTTAAATGTTTGTTTGCTCGAGGGAGACTGAAATATTTATAAATTTTACAAAAATATACTCATTCTGTTAAAATATACTTTACAGGTGGAACGTAATATTATCTCGCTTAGATCCAACTTGTTTACAAGACTTGATAAAACAGAAATTTGGCATTGTAAAATGTCTATATATATGTAAGTAAAGTAAGTCAAACAATGAACGATATCAATAAAATTGTTATTTAATGAAAATGATGAATGAAACTATCAAAAATATCGAATGATAAATCAATAGAAGAATACCACAAATCACTATAATACAAATAAACTGAAAATAAGAAGAAATAATCCTTAAGATTTAATTCACAATTCAAAGACCAAAAAAATGTTGTCAAATGACAGTCAAATGTGAAATATAAACACAACCTAAAATAGCAGATTGTAGGCAACACATATAACGTAGATTCCTGAGAGCTACTCCTGTTAATATGGCCGCGGCTTGGACAGTCCCCACTCCGTTCATTCTCTATCTAGGATTATATTTGATATCTATGGTGTATACATGAGTGTCAGTATAGCCAACCTCCAAAATATCCACATACTCATTGGCAACGTTGCCGCTTCTAAACGGCAAAATTTAGTCAACTTTAATTACTATTTTTTCATAGTTTTATAACTTTTTTAATATAGTTGAATTATCTTTTGTGCTTCGTCTAATTCTTCTTTTATAATTTTCTTTAAAAATTACTTATTAGAATAACATCGAGATATAAATTTATTACTTGATTCAATGTTACTGAAGTATATTAATTGTCAGTATCATAAGAATATTTTGCATTTAATATTTCAGCATTCATATAGATGGATAAAAAAAAAATCGCTATATAAGGTACTTGCTGCCTTTGGAGATTTTTACTTTGATGTATTTCTAATGCTTCTAATAATTATAGTTTAAAAGCGTATTTTATGTTTGTTGGTGGAGTATTATTAGAAAAAAAGCGGATCACTTTTGTATATTTCCCTAACAATAATTTTGTTAATAATGCTAGCTTCAAATCCATTAACCTGTGCAAGAAATTTTATGTTATTTAATTCACCCTATTTTTATTTATTAAATGTTGTCTTTATTTTTCTCTTCATTTGAATCCTTATCAGCAGGATTCGGTATCTCAGAGAAAAAATTGTCGATTTCATCATGGTTAGTGAAAATGTAGAAGAATTAGAGGGTGAAGATGCGAATGATGAAACTGTGGATGGCGATGTTATGGATGGTGAAGTTGTGAATGATGAAATTGTGAATTTAGAGCTATTTGCAGCTTCGAATTTTCGTTTGTCTCTCTTTACAATTGCTTGTTTTCTCTTTACCTTTATCGTGTTTGCAGCTTTTGCTGCTCTTTCGGCTATGATTACAATATCATACATTCTATATTTTAAAATAAAACAAACATATAATTTTTGGTCCAAACGGCAGTTGTCTAAATATACCGCGGCGCTCATAATGTTAATAAATTTTTAATTTGAAAATACATCGACACAATGTCTCACAAAACCAATAACAGCAATAAATTGATTACTCTTTCTCTAATATTGGAGAACAAAAGTATTTTTTTTTTGTGCTGACAAAATCACCAAAAAAGATAAATATGATGAATGTAAAATTCTATTTCAAATAGAACTTTCAGAAAAAGAAAATCTTGAGGAAAATTTTAAAATTTTAAAGTTAAAAAAAATTTGTTTAAATAAATGCAATTTACTTTTCAAATCAACAATAGTTAAATTATTCTACGCGTTGTTTAAAATAATTTATTAGTTCTTGCATTCTTTGCTGTGCCCGAACTGTTGGATTCTGTACGTTTTCAGAAATATCTTCCATTTCTAATACGTTTTCTTGATTTTCAAAACGTTCAAAAACATTAACTATATTGTTTGAGTAGCGCAACATTTAAATATGTTAGTAGCATAGATAGGATCAACTAGAAGGTGGTTCAAACACGAAAATTTCTCTTCAAGTATGCCAAATACATTTTCAATTAGACGACGTGTTTTCTTGTGACCCCTATTTTATCGAATTACAGCTGGATCTTTAACATTCATATTTATCGAAGGAATCAACCATTCTTTAAATGAATACTCCGAGTGAGCTAAAATAATAGCATTTGGTAATGGACGTCAACCATTATCTATACGTTCATTTAACAAACTATTTCTTAAAAATTGGAGTAATTGTCCGTCCTTGATGTATAAAAATAACTTAAATAGACGTTCTTTTCCAAGGAACTTTATTTAAATTAAAAAACAACCGAGTGGATCGGTTTCGGCTGTTATGCCATCATCAGCACTCTTTAGCTACATTTAATCAATTTGTAAAAAATTAGATATTTAAAGTTTTGTAGGTTGAGAAAATGTACATTTATACTCACTCAAAAATTATACAGCAACATATAGGAGAGTGAATTTCTGATATATATCATCAGTTGGTGTTTTATTAAAACAAGTGTTATTATTTTATATATGTCATCGTGATATATCTTTAATTAATTTATACACCCCCCAACGCCTACTCCTTCTCCTCCTCCACCAGTTCTTCCTCCACGACCTCTGTCACGATCCCTTCCACGTCCATGACATGTGTTATCGCGCCTCTCCTCCACCTCCGTTTACCCCTGCCGTTCCTTCTATTTTGCGTTGATTATAAGTTTTTCGACCTGAAATAATTAATAAGGTACTTAAAAATATGCAATCGAATAATATCAAGATAATAAAACAAAAAAAAATACAATTATTAATAGGAAATAAGGAAATTACTGAAACTTACGCCGCTATAATTGTTAATGATATTTACGTGCTGATGCACAATCGCCTTCTCAGGGTGACCCGTTGACAGCGGCACCTTTGGAATTACAACAGGCGCAGCACCACTGCCAACACTTGCTTCTTTTGTGGCTGGCTGTGTCGCTACCTTCGGGTCACCTTCCATTATTAATTCTTTTTCTGCAGTGTTATTATTCTTTTCTTCTTCCATATTTGCTTCATATACTTGATCGTTGACTTCCTTCTGGATGAAAAATCTTTGACAATACAAAATAATTAGAAAAATTTGAGGTGCAACTTACCATCTTGTTAATTTATTTTAAAATGTTCACTTGTTCGCACTTTTCTAAACACCATTTTTTCCCAGCCTACTTTTCCTTAGCAACCGAAAAACAAAACGATAATTAATTATTATTATTATTATTAGTATTAATATTATTCAGTAAGTACATAGATAGTGTGTTTTTTCGAGAAGAGTCAAAATTATGGCATCTTCAACAATTTTAAAATAATTATTTTAAGAAATATTTAATTCATTTTAGAATTGTTCGCGATACTACCGCTAAGTAACAACTAAGAAAAGTTGAGACCAGGTGGGACTCGAACCCACATCCCCTAGATTGCCGGTCTGGCCTTTAACCAATTAAGCTACTGGGCTCGTACTGATCATAGTTGTTCTCTATAAATTTCAGATTATTCGGCGTTGCTTTTGGCACACTTATAACCGGTCACACCTGGTACGCACTTCGCGATATGAGAAGTAGCTATCCCACAGCAACATTTCCTCACATTCAAACTCTCTCAATCTGTTAATAGCACACAACTACTCCAAGTTCTCAAACGCACCCCGGAAATCAACGAAGATTCCCAACACATACTTCTTGTTTGACAAATTCACACACTCTAACAGTTTCATCCATGCATCTTCAGTTGATTTCCCTCTTGTAAACCCGTACTGATTCACATTCATTCTAGATTCAACCTTCTGAAGCATTCGTTCTACCATCAATCGCTCTAGCACCTTCCCAAGGGCTGGCAATAAACAAATCGGTCTATATGACCCTGGATCTGATTTCGGTCTGTCGCCTGATTTAGGCAAACACTAACCTGGCTTTCTTCCATTTATCTGGAAAGCAGTCCGCGAGAAGGCACCTATCATACATACATTTCAGATAATCTGGCACCGCTCTCCACACATGTCTAACCATTTCAGCATTTATGCCATCCAAGCCAGGCGACTTCCTCAAACGCGCTCTCATCACAGCCATTTCTATTTCATTCTCGCTAAATTCAGTCACACTTCCAGAACACTCCGTTATTCTCTGCCTTTCATCTATCATACTCACAGGGAAGGACACCTTAAGGAGAGCCTCCATCGCCTCAGTCCAGGTCGTAGCATATCCACTGTCCGTTTTAAGAGATTTTATAGTAAAATCACTACATCTTTTTCTACAAATCTTATAGACTTGTTCCCAGGGATCATTGTTACCTGTTTCAGCGACGAAAGCTCTCCAGTGCCCCTCCTTAACCTCTCGAATCTTGTTCTTATATACTGCTGCAGAGGTAATCATATTCAGTCTTAGTTCATTCAATGTTTCCTCATTCACACCACGTCTGCGACCTTTCTGCCACTCGCGCCTATGTCTTCGTGCCACTGTCCTTAAATTCGTCAGCTCTTCACTCCACCATTTAACCTTTGAACAAGCACGCCTACGAACCACTTTACGCTTCAAACACATATCATTCGCACTACGGATCCATCCCTCCACACACTCCACCAGTCCATCAGGGTCCAACGCGGCAAAATTCTCTATCGATCATTCCTCCGCCATCAGTCTTATCACCGCTCGATAGAACTCCCAGCCAGCCCCCTTACAAATCCAACTACTTGAGTTGTCATTCATACAATTACTATCATCCATATTTTTGGCAGTCACGATTATCTCTATTGCATTATGATCGCTGACACTCCAGTCGGGCCTTACTTCCCAGTCACAGGTGTACTCATTCATCCATCTTGCATTCACCACACTCACATCTATATTACTCCCTTCTGAAGGCCCGCTGAATGTGTAGTATTCAGACCATTGATTAATCACCGTTAGATCCTCACCAATCAGAATCTGTTCGATCGTATTTCCACGTGACTGTCTATCTATATAAATCCTGTCACGCTTACTGTGCCACAAAGGTGACACAGCATTCGCATCCATACCAACCAACAAAGGCCTTCCACCAGCAGCGCGAACAATACTTGATAACAACTCCATATGATGCTCGATATCTCTACTGAATTCGCAGTAGAGTGAGCAGAGGAACATCTCCCCTCCGTTCCATTTCAACCATACACAAGCTACACATTCATCGTTTACAGTATACACATTCATCACATCTACACTCAAAGCATTCACAACTATAGCTGCCCTGGGATTCCCAGCTGCAGCTATCACTCTCATACCCGATGGCACGCCAATCACCCTACCCATTCTTACATACGGCTCCTGTATAAGAGCCACATCCATATTCCTCTCACACATAGTCGCAGACAATTCATTCATCACACTAGCAGACCCCTGACAGTTAAGTTGCAACACCCTGAACGTGTCAGTCTAAACTCACTCTTTCCTTCGCTCTCGCATTATCAGGACATTCTTTCGAGAACACGGAGTGTCCACAGTCCCGTCCTTTCCTTCTACAATTCACACATTCCTCTTTATTTCTGCATTCGTTCACTTTATGTCCTTCACGTCCACATTTAATACACAATCGCGCGCTCTTGCATTCCCGCAGGAAGTGCCCCACAGCTAAGCAGGCGTAGCATCGCTGCACGCCCTCGAATTCCCGACATCGATGTGAATTCCAGCCTAAAAATACACGACCTGTTGTGAGATGCCCCCAGCAAGCCCCATGCATCTCCAAAACAATATTTGACTTCCCCGTCTCTTTTTTAACCGACTTGCTGACCACCCTAGTCCTCTCCTGAAATTGTTTCCTGTCAACAACACCTTCAACGTTCCTAACATATATTTCCTCTAAAAGCCTATTATTACTCAAATCTTTGTCAACATCAAATATTATGAGTTTTGGTCCCACCATCTTTGGTGGTTCCACCCGAAGACCTAGATTTTCAAAATAACCGCAGGATTTAATTCTTTGTAAATCAGCTTCACTCTCTGTCTCTACCGCAATTCCATCCCGTATTTTCCGAAGTGCTCGCACCTTGACGGTACCAACCTTAGGAGCAACATCTTTCAAAACTTTCTTTTTAATGTCGTCACTGGTTAAATCTTTATTACCCTCTGCTGCCCTAATCACCAAAGCGTAAGATTTTTTTTACCAGCAGACGATTGTTTTCGACCCTCTCCGCTTGTGGTTGGCGTCTAAATGGACCTCAAATCTTTTGAAGTGCCTACATTATCGACCGCAGCCTCTGCTCTGTCAATAAAGTTCTTATTATTCTCTCGCAGCCTACCTCTCAAATATTCATTTTTCATCATTACTCTCAACAATATTTCCTCACATTCTGCCATCTGGCTCAGTATAAATTCACCCGCAACATTATTTATTTTATTGGACTCTTTAAAGATAAATGCCCTTAATGAATCACCAATCTCTTTAACTCTACTGAGATCATCAGCAGCCCCAGTACCTACCTCGGTATCATCACTAGCATAATCATCCGAATCAGTTTCGTCCTCCTCCCTCTTCCTCTTACTTTGATTGCTGGTGTTACTACTATCCCGCTGCCTCCCACTACTACTGGCAGCCCCCGTTTTACGACCACGTTTAGCCTTATTTTGCCCCCTTTTTCTCTCATTGGTATCCATTTGTTCACTGTCGGACATAATGGACACCACTCCTAAATAATCAGCTGAAAAAAATCTAAAAAAAATCCAAAACAAGGAAGTTTTAGGGTAAAACCCTCACTTCCGGGACAGCAGTCCCCAAACAAGCACCACCACTGCACTCAGCAGGTGTCAAAATGTAATAATCCACCGAAAAATCTCAAAATATATTCAATTTAGCGAAAACACCCGGTATTGTAATACCTAGGGCAACCCTGTATATACAAAAGAATTTATCAGTTAAAAACTCATAGATTAATTATTTGTAAATTAGTGGGTGGATTTTAACGAAAATTTGCACACAGGTGCAACAAAATGCGGACTATCGATTGATATAAGTTTCGGCCCTGTACGATAACAATTACGTAAGTTATAGCCCGAAAACCTATACAAACCCTTATCGCCGGAAAACTACCAAAGCGATGAGGGTGAAATTTATAACAGGGTCTCGCCTTAATAAATGGAACAAACTCACCAAGTTTCAGCCTTATCCCACCACTGGATCAAAAGTTACCAAAATGTAAATATACCTCCAATGGAATTTTCCACTGGAAAAAAACACAAAAAATCACCAAAATAATGCCTCCAAATGACACTCAAAAGTTTAATAATCAATAATTGACTCTAATTGAATCAATTTAAATAAGTTTTCACCGCAAATTTTCAATAAATCGCAAAAATTTGGAGAAAGCACTATCGATCTGTGTTCACACAGCGAACGCACGACGGCGAGATGGAAATATTTATTAGGACCTTTACAATTTTTTCTTTCAAGTGGAACAGATGATATCCATCAAGTGGCTGCCGCCAGTATTGATACATATTTGTGCCCGTTTTATTGCATTTTCCATGACTTCTCGCAAGATATCCGGTGATAACTGTTCGCATTGCGGATTCCTGTCGAATATTTTCCTTAACGGCTGCGATTGTCTGAGGCTTGTTGGCAGAAACCCGCGACTGCAAGTAGTCCCAAAGAAAGAAGTCTGGAGCAGTTAAATCGGGCGATCTTGCTGGACATGCCAAATCGCCAAAACGGAAAATTACGTAACCAGGAAACGCTTCCTTTACAGTATCCATTGTGGATCGTGCTGTGTATGCGGTTGCACCGTCTTGTTGAAACCACATGTTCATACAAGCCCCGCTCCTCCAATTCCGCCAGTAAGGAGTCATTTATCATGGCCCTGTAGTGTTCACCAGTAACAATTACCGTATTGCCAATGGCGTCTTCAAAAAAATACGGTCCGATCGCTCCTCCCGTGTGAACGGCGCACCACACAGTGACTTTGAGTGGATGTAACGGCTCTTCGTGTATGGCACGCGGATTTTCAGTGCCCCAGAAGCGGAGAAATTAGGCTGGAGAAAAAATGTTGGAATGCTGCGACGATATTATTACATCATTCAATTTCGTTGGTGAATAGCACAACCATATTAGTTCTACCCGGTGCCCAGTTTCTGTTACAAACGTATAGTATAAACTACTAAACCACCTACCTTTCTCATCTCTTTGAAAATTATCTTGTGGTTTACATGGTCCTATTTCTAATATTTTTCCCTTAAGTTCAGAGGTCATAACTAGATTGGTGTATAATGATATATCTGAACTGAAAGTGTCGTTCACAGGAACATTTTTGCTACAATCAATCGTAACATCAACACAATCACTTTTCTTTACGGCTTCGAGTTCATGTTTTTCCACAGCTGTAACGGAAGCACTAGAACATCATTTTCTGTATTTGAAGCTTTGCGAGAATAAAAACTGAATAAAGTATCTATCTTCGCATGTTTTTTGATGTTTTCTTGTTTTTCTTTGCGGATTTCCACTAAGCACTTTACCTTTAATACCACTAATTTTCTGATTTCTCGTTCACAGATTTACCTCAAATGTACTTAAATAAGTTGTTTAAAAAGAGTGTTCGTTAATTGGATAATTGCAGTCGAGAGAGTAGCAAATTTTAAAAGTAATGTCTACGGCCTCTAATACTGATTTTGTGCTATAAACTCGAACTACAACATACGTTTCTGCAGGCTTAAGTAAGTCTCCTACGATGATAGGCATCGGTTGTCGAATTAAAGATGAACCACGGCGGTGATTTGTCTCTTGTAAAAGTTTAACCATGATTGTAGTAAGTTTAAATGGTTTTGGAGGCGGGCGGTTGCTGTTTGTGGCGATTCATGAATAGATATGATCGCAGTATCGTCTGCAAAGGTTGCTAATGTGGTATTGATCGTAGTAGGCATATCGGAAGTGAAGATTAGATAGAGTATGGGTCCTATAACTCGGCCTTGAGGAACTCCGGACTTGATGGGATAGTGTTGTGATAATTCGAGATTGGATTGTGTTTGAAAAAAAACGATCTGTAAGGTACGATTTAAGGATTAGATAATGAGGAGTCGGGAGAATCATTTTAAGTTTATACAATAGACCATTATGCCACATTTTGTCAAAAGCTTGTTCGATATCTAAAAATATTTTCTTCTCCTCTAGACTGACGTTTATTTTGTTGAAAACTCTGTGGACTTGTTGTATTGTAGAGTGGCTTGTCCTGAATCCGAATTGATGCATTGTTATATTTATTTTCACATCTTCTTCTATTATTTTAAGCAAAATTCGCTCAAAAAATTTTGATATGCTAGGTAGCAAGCTTATTGGCCTATATGCTGTTACTTTGTTCGGTGGTTTACCATGTTTGTGAATTAAGATTATCACTGGGAAATACGTTAACTTCAGAATACTGTTGTAGATTGTGGTTAATAAAACCAATGCTTTTTTTTGTAGTTGTTTTAGTATTTCATTTGTGATTAGGTTGTAGCCAGGTGCTTTGTGAGTATTTTTTCTTGAAATTTCTTGTTTAATTTCTGCGGGTGAGCATGGTTTAATTTTTAACATCATGGGACACGGACTGTAAAGAAAATTTGTAACATTTTCGCTACTGTTCTGATTGTTGTGTTGTGGCTTGGGTGTATCAAAAACTTGCGATAGGTGTTCCGCAAATATTGTACCTTTTTCTTTGTCAGTTTTGCACCAGCTGTCGTCATTTCTTCTTATTGGTGGAACATGTACAATTGGTCTTTCAAAATTTTTTGTGGCTTTCCGCCTTTAGACAATTTAGTTATTTATGATTTAAACGAAGCACTTCGGATTTCTTTGAAGGTTGATTTTAATTGTCGAGCTAGTCTGTTGTATTCCGTTCTCTGCCATCTACTTCTCGCTCTTTTTTTACAGCTACAAGTTCACGTGCACTCAGTTTCAATAAAAGGTGGACAAGTCTTGAGAGCGAGAAATATCACATATTTCGGTTCGTGTGAGTCAGGATGCTTCCCTTGTGGGAGTAAGAAGGTGGGTGTAGGTGGGAGATGTTGTAGGTAGGTTCAGCCATAGTAAATTTGTAACTTTCTATTTAGGTAAATACCCAAAATGGCATCAGTAACCCACCCCCTTTTTCTGATTGAATAACTTTCTTTCCAAATTCTGACCTGTCAAGATTTTCGAACATTATAATGTCCGCCCTCATAAGCCTATATTACACAGCCTTGCGGCCACTTTTTTTTGAAAAATAATTACTTTACTTTCACCGAGTTCGATACGTCTTTACGGGTCGAAAGACAAGCGTACGATACATTTGATTTATATGTTAACTCTCTACTACAAATGTTACACACGTAAGATTTTTCCTCTGTATGTTGTAATAAATGTTTTTTTAAGCTAGCTTTTTGTGTACATTTTTTGCCACAGATGTTACATTCATAAGGTTTTTCTCCTGTAAGTATGAGTAAATGTTTTCTTAAACAAACGTAAATAGTAAATTAAATTAAATGATATTGAAAGAAATAATGAGATTAATTTTCATTCTAGTATTGATTTTAATAATTGTTCTTTTACTAACAAGGAAACCTCCACTCCGATTTTAATGAAACTTGCATATGTTGTTCTCTATTGAAATCTAAGGGATGCATGTTTTTTTTGACAGTAAAACATATTTAAGGGCTGAGGCCACTGCTCAAAGTTTACGGTCTAAGGAAGTACTTTTCAAGTTTCACATACTTGCAGTTGGAATAATTGAATAGGACAAACGGCATTATTTTCAGGTTAAAAATGATGGAGAGCGGTCTTGTTTCCACAGTAAAATATTGCTTAAGGCGGGATTTACAAGGGTTAAAAATGACAAAATTTCTATAAAACGAAAACTAATGTCAGTTGAAAGAGAATAAAAAGTAGGAGATACCTGTTTTTGGATTTTCTTAAATTACGTCTAAGGAGTGAACATTCCCGAAGCAAATCTACACCGATCAGGATAAAAATTTGAACGAAATTTTTCTCTTTGTTTTAATTCATGAAGGGTTGATTTTTCTGAATTTTCAACCGCTGATACATAGCATAGTATTAAATTTATTTGATACATAACTGCATACTTCGCATGTTGAGCCTTTTCATTTGTTTCAAATATTGTATACGTAAATAATAAAAAAGAAGTCTTTCCAAAATAACATATAAGGGTTGATACTCCACGGAATCAAACTACCACCATCTAATTTGGCATTTCAAAGAGGAACATCTATTTAAATAAAATAATAAAAAAATCTTCTTTGGGGGTGAATATTGGGGGTGGTTTACACCCCTTTAATTAGAAATTGAGTTGTTTACCAACGATAACGCTTTTATTTGCAAAAACCCTGAGACACGTTGACTTTAGTTTTTTATTTTAAGCTCAAAAACAATTTTTATAATAATTTATTAATTTTATTGCAAAAATTATGTTGAAAAAATTGTTTTAAAAATACGGTTTTCTGATATAAAAAATTAGGGTAGCTATTCTCAGAAACCAAACTATACTTGCTAGTTTTGCCGTGCAAATAGAAGTATTTTCCGATTTGTTTCATTTCAAAATACTAATTGGAATTTAAAGAAAAACCTTTCGCGGATAAACTTTAGGGGCGATTTTCACCTCTTTATAATCAATTTGAGCCGAGAAAAAAATACGTGTCTCCTATTTTTTTGATCCTCTACAACATATCAAAAATTCAGGGGAATCGGAGGGGGACACATCGGGCGGTTTCCGTATTAGTCTTTCCTGCCCTATTGAATTTCTTAAATAATTTTTAACCTGCTTTAAAACAGAGAAAGATCTGTCCCCAGTTGCGTTATTTACAGGTAAGGTTAAATAAATTCTCAATAATATTTCTGTATTAGGAAAAAAAGATGTAATGTTGTTATTTTTGATGAACTGGTACATATAATCGGACTTTCTAAGTTTTATTTCTTCGACATTAAAAGAAATTGTGTCAGTTCATCATGTAGTTCTTCAATATCAATATCATTGAAGTAATCATTTTTTATTTCACTTGTATAATCTTTTGTATGCATCACATTTTCAAATTCCGTAAAAAATACTTGAAATATCATATATTGTTAACATCTTTGTAGTTTTTGTATTTGCTATTAATTTCGTTGCAGATCTTGTCACAAATAAGGTGACTGCCTTGATCCAGGTTCCCCATCTGGTAATGACTGGTTGTAGAGGTAATGGAAAATGAGGACACAATTGTTTATAATACTGAACCCTACTAGGAGCTTTTAAGAAAAATTTTTTTGACATCGCCAACTATTTGATCGACGTTTTTAAACTCATCGCGGACGAATTCGCAAATCCTATGTAAAACATGCGCGAAACAGATTAGATGAATGATCCCAGGAAATTCGGGAAGAAGAAGTTAAGCGGCCTTTAACATATAAGAAGCACTATCAGTGACGAACATCAAAACCCTCATCATTCTTTTATTTTGATCATTAAAGATAAGATTTAAACTTTGTAAAACTAAGTCAAATATGGACAGGGAATTGGTTTGATGATGAACGCGGGATGACAACAAGAACGTTTGAGATGGACTTCCATCTAATGTTCCAACAACAACATGACCAATATGCCTGCCTAACGAATCGGTTGTTTCGTCGACACTTACCCAGAAGAATTTACCGGAGATTTTAGAAATTATTTGTTCTATTGTTTTGGCATAAAGATTTGGTAGATAATTTTTACGGACTGTCGACTCATCGGGAACGGTATGGCCGGTATATTTTTGCAAAAATTGTCTTCAAATAGGATTCTGCAATTTTGTAAAAGGGATATCAGCTGATATTAACGCGGTACTTAAATCATTGACGAAGTCTGAATTGAAAGTCGAAGATGGGGTGGAATTATTAGTGTTAGTGATCTTAGACTGAAGGCGAGCTAGATTGGCTACATGCTTGTTAGTACTGAAATGGCGTTACAAGTTAGATTCCTTGCTAGAAACAGTAACATCACATGCAGGACAGTAATAAGAAGACTTACAAGAACTGGAAGATTCCACAATTCTCGGAACAAGAACAAATGAAAAACACAGTAGTAATATCACCAGTTAAAATTGCTTATGAACGTCAAAACTGCGACACAGCAACTGATACATATTTTCTTATTGATAAAGATACTATCTACAATCAGGAGATACAATAACCAGTTATAGTATTTCCCGCTTGATTACATGTAGAAAAAGAATATATTGCCCTCTCATACAATAATACGTAGAGAAACGTTGAATGCTAAAAAAAAGCCATAAATTAAAATAAGTGTTTTCTTTTAGATGATAGCCAAACATCTCTCCTAGTTAACATAAACAAGGTAGTTTGTTTCTTTCGTATTTTTCTCCGGATTCTTAACCCTGCACCGGTCGCGCTCAATAAAGTCACGTAAAAGGTCGCGCGGATTACAATAATTGTAGTCCATTTTCAAATCAAAATAAAACTCCAAAATAATTATTCAACATTCTTTAATCAACTTTAAACAGGCACTTCTTAATTATTTTTCAAACATCAAACTCACTTAAAGTCTTACAACAACTAAATAAAAAAATAAAATAGGAACATTGACGTTTTTCTATAGAAAAATGGCACTGTAATTTTAAAATAAGATAACAGCATTCTTGATTATGTTAACTTTGATCATTGTCCTCAATGCAAGAAGAACATATATACTTAGAATGATAAGGACAGAAGAATTTGTTACATGCTGTGCATGATCGGCGAGTGCTTTTGTTACGCGCTCTTCTGCAGTCGTGACAGCGACCTACTCTCCCAGTATTTGAAGATGAAGATGTAGATGGACGGCTTTCAATTTCACGACGGTTAAGAAATATTTTAATTTTGCCGGCTAGGCTTCGTGGTAATGATTTTTTTTGAATTCGCTGTTGGGCTAAGGGCTTCATCCATGCCAATGCAAGAGAAATCAAAAAATCATTTCGTGAAACTTTTTCAGAATTTTTGTTTGACGTATATATGCACAACGCATTCAAGGTGCTCAAATTCAGCAAATCTAAAAATACTGTCAAACGACATTGCCTAGAATTTTGTGAGACATCATATAGTGAGCACATTTTTTCTACCAAATCTACGCCATTCTTTGTTCTATTGTAATACGTTATAATTTCTGGTTTATTCAAATCGCCTGTGTCACGATCAATTTTCGCATCATTGTGGACATAACCATTACTACTTTTGTAGGTTTTGCAACATAGGACAATAATGTGCAAGGTGTGTAAAATCCAAATTTTGGCGAATACATTGGACTACCTCTCGCCATACGAAACTCCAAAGGAACTTCCCTTTTATCTTTTCTGACAGTACCAACCATCGTAGTTTTGTTGTCAAAAAGTTGCTTAGGAACCTGCAGAGACGAAAACCAGTTATCCATAGTGACGTTACGGTTTTTTCCAAAAATAGGTTGGGGAACTCTCATCACTACATCACCTCGTTCATTACTCAATCGAAAGGGACCCACAGGCTGCTGGCCAGCGTACGCCTCCAAAGTATATGTATATGGGTAATTAACATCTACAAGCGCAAACACTTTTATGCCATATTTTGAGAGTTTACTCGGAATATATTGCCGAAATGGGCAGCGTCCTCTAAATGCTAAAAGCTGTTCATCTAAAGTCAGTTCAGCACTTGGCGTAAAATATTCCTGATATTTGGCAATCATTTTTTCAAATATTTCCCGTATTGGAGCTAGTTTGTCAATAGGAGTACGATCAGGACGGCTACGGATGTCATCAAATCTTAAATTTCTAAGAAGAAATTTGAATCGTTGCATGGACAGTCAAATAAGTGGCCTCGACACCGGTGTGATTTTTGTGATCAAATATTTTTTCACAGCTGGTCCTGCCTAGTTTCAAATCGTCTGCCATATAAAGAATACCAAAAAAAAACCTTCATTTTAATAGAATCAGTCAATTTTGCATCTCTTTGTTCTCCATATTTTGCTTTGACATGCTCTATCTTGGTATTAGTATATTTTACTATGAGATCAATGATGATATCATCTAGAAATAACGATAAGCAATCTTCCGCTGCAATTTTCTGACGTGCTAATCTCTTCTGACCCGGTGGTATAAACAGAATATTAAGCGAACGAGTCCTGCCTTTATTCGACGGTGCTCTTTTATACCAACGTGTGTTATCCACACCAGTGTAATATCCGCCGTGTTCTTGTTCTGAAGTTTCGTTTTCCGACGAAGAACTACTGGTGTCAAATGCCTGGTTTGGGGTTTCTTTTATTGTTCAGAATCTGTTTGGTGATCCGGCTCCTCAAGTAGGTCTTCTTCATCGTTTGAGCTTGTTTCAGCTTGAAAATCATCACAATCCTCTTCGGACCAAGCCTGAATTTGAGCTACCCGGCGTTCATCCATAGTTATTCTGAAAAACATAGTAGTTTATTAGGGAAAAGTTCATATTATTGCTCAAAACTTATTAAAAAATTACTCTATATATATAATGCAGTTATATAATACACACAACCAATAGTAAAAAACGTTATAAATTTAAAAATTGTGTCGACAAAAATACTCACGTAATAAGTTGCGCGGATTACAATAGTAGTCCAGTCAACTTTGAAGCGCTCCAGATAAACAACCATGCGATGCCGGCGCTCGCGCTACACTGAGTGTACACGTCGGTTGCCTAACTACAAGTACCCAAAAGGCATAATCGATTCGCTCGAAACTATTCTTAGAAATTAACGATTTTGTATCAATGGATTAATATTGTAATCCGGTTTTAGGTTCAGTTCCAATAGACTCATTTTCAAATTCTTAAATATAAACAATTTATTTTTGCCGTAAATTAGAATAATAATATCAATAGCAGTAACAACAACAAACTATCTTTTAAAGGCCTTTTAGATCCTTATAATTTCAATTTTGAAAAATAATATACGTAGTCAAAATTCATCCCTTAATATACGATCCATATAAGGTGCTTATAGGGTGAGTGCTTTGAATGCACTAAAATCCTCGGACAAATAACTCTTATTTTATGAATTTTTTATCGGCAGAAGAATTTTCATGTTGATATATTTTACCATAGAGCAGAAAATTCGAAAAAAATGATGAAAAGTGGCATATAGTCATCTAAAGCTTCAACCCCTAGCAAGGAATGAAAACGCAGTCTTCATTTTTTGATAGCCCTCGTGAATCTCTATCATCCAGTTTTTGAACTACTAAAAATATTCAGCGATTCCAGAGATATTTGGAAAAAAATTGATCTTTCAGGGGTAACTTCAACCCTCAATATCTCCCTTAAACTTAAGTGTGAGCACGAACGACAAAACACGCATCCTTTAGAATAGAATGAACCACCTATACCGAGCGTCCGCTCTAAATATGGACCATTTGGACGAAACTCCTAGTAGTTTGAGGATTTGTAGGGCGGACCCCAAAGAACATTTCATCAAAATTAGAACCTCGTAGCTCATTTGAAAGTTGGTCAAAAACGCTCATTTCTGACGATGTAGCGATTTTCAAAAACGAGCTAAACACGCAAATCGACTTAGAATGACATTAGGATCCTCCTAAAATTGATTTTTTCCATTTTTCTCTATTTTATTCTGGAACAGGTGGAAATATTTTGTATTTTCTCTGAAATACGATGGGGAAAAACGAAAAAAAACAATGTTGGGAAGGACATCGAGTCATTCTTAGTCGTTTTTCATGTTTAGTTCGTTTTTAAAAATTGCGATATTGTCCAAAACGATCATTTTTTGACCAATTTATAAATGAGCTAGGAGGCTCTAATTTTGTTAAAATGTTCTTCGGGGTCCATCCCACAAATCCTCAAAGTACTATTCGAATCGCTCACCAACTACTAGGAATTTCGTTAAAATTGTCCATATTTAGGGTGGACACGTGGTATACCGAAAATCATTAAAATCGGGAGTTTCGATCTCGGGTGGTTTACTTCATTTTCTTGGCAGAAAAGAAAGGGGAGATTGAAAAAAAAACAGAAAAAAGTCGTGTTAAAATTATTTAATGCAACAAAAAAATAAATTAGTTGGGAATCGTTAATGTTTTTGACAGAATAACGGTTCTTATTTTGTGTAGATTTATTTAACATTCAACTCGAAGCTAAATTGTAAGGTAAGTGAAGAAATATTTATTTGGCCTACAGAAATGTTATTTCTTTCTTGCAAATGTTGAAAGAAAAAAAAAACGTTTTATTGCGACCATCCAAATTACTGTATTTCAATTTTGCATCCCAATGAGACAGCCCTATTACGCCCCTAAATAAAAATCTAGTCGGATTTCTAAATGGTGAGAATTTAGCAATTCTAAGAACAATTGTAACTAACCTAATTGTTAAGTTAGATGATATTCAATTTATGTCAGTTTTGGATTTTCGGTTGCTAAAAATGGTTGTAAATATTATAGCACAATCGTAATAGAACTGCACGTGAACTGGAACAGGTAGTGCCATCTAGTTGGATCCAATGATTTTACAATGCAAATATTACAGATTATGTACGTAATTTTCAAGAAAGTATATACAGACTTTACTTGAAATATATATTTATTCAATTATTGTATATATTGTATTATTGTATTCAATATTTTTTTATTACGGTCAAACTTAAAAACCCCAAGACAAATAGTAGTATCTAATTGTAAGTAGTTCTTAGTAATTAAGTTGAGATTTTCATTCAAGAAAAATGAGTTCCTTGACGCAAATTATTTTGCTTTTGTGTACTGGCAAGTTATTTTGGTGTACTGGTTTCGGCTTATGCACCCATCCTCAGCACCGTACCCACGGTACAATTTTATAATACTGATTTATTAGTTTGTTTTTACTCATTCAGCAAAATATACACTCGAAAGAAAAATGTAGTCATCTAATTTAAAATTTTTAAAATTAATATTACAAACGATCAAACAGTTCATACATTGATATTTTAAATGATGATTTTTTATTTTTATGAAAAAGATAATGAACTTGATTGTATTCATTTGAATAACTAAATAACGATAATTTGATACAATTACAATTCTATAGAATGTTACTCTTTTACTGAACTATATTTTAACGATTCAGACTCTCAAATGTGAATTCTTTCCTTATTTTGATAATGGTGTAGGGGACCTTGTGATCGAATTATTATCTGTGAAAGTGATGTGTTTGTTAATATTTTGGATTATGGTTCATAATTTAAGGCTGACTTTCATCCGAACTGAATGCTACCAATTACGTGTAATTTCTATAAGACAGTAAAACACACTTTTGTCTTAAACGGTAACAGATAGCGACCTGGAAATAGTTGATTTCGATTCCTAAGACAGTTATATACAAAAATACACTAGTGGATTTTTGAAAATTTGACAGGATTTTCTCTGTCTAAGGAAAAAGTAACTTTTTGTGCTGAAACGAGTGGTTTGGTAAAATTTGATAATTTTAATACTCACGTATATAAAACGATCGAGCAAAGTTCACTCTACAAAAATCAACGCTTCGATTTTCAATTTTCTTTACCGGTTTTTCATAGTCAGCGTGCAAAGTAATCTCTTTTTCCGAAATTATGAATGAAATAACACGGACAGACACTCCTAGTGACCTAACGCAACAATCAGGGGATTCTATTCAATGCAGGTGTTACCTTTGACAATTTTTTCATCAATTGGAATTCCACTCTTTATATTTTGTATAAATATCGACTACCTTACAATAATTCGTAAAGAAAGGTGGGGGAAGTGCTCGTATGTTATCATTAACTCTATTTCTAGCGTGGGTGCGGTGCTGAGGCTGGCTGCATAAGCCGAAACCGGTGAACCAAAACAACATACTGATAAAAAACCTTGGAAAAAAGAAAATCTAACTTATTTTCTCCACATTGCAACCTTGTAGTTTTACTCCAGTTTCCACTGAGAGAATTTACAAATTCTGGACCATGGCGCCATAAATTGCAGGTAAGCATTTGTTCAGGGTATAAACCTCTGGATGTAATGTCAGCTGGGTTACATTTTGTATCTACATGGCGTCAATCTTTTGAATTTGTCATTGTTTGTACGATTGATACGCGATTACCAACGAACGTGTTCCAATTGCTTGGCGGACCTGACAAGTAGGCTAGATCTATTGTCGAGTCGGTTTACATGGAAGATTTTACATTAGTTACGTTCAAAAATTCGATAACCTTGGCCAACAGCACCGGCCCGCCTAATTCCAGACGTGATATTGACAGTACCTTCAATGGCGCAACTCTTGACTTGGCACACAACAGCTGAGTATAATAATTCCACGACTTTATTTTGCAACTTGATATTATGTAAACGCAACATCCATAAGCTTCATTGGAAGCGTCACAAAAGCCATGTAGTTCTTTATTTTTTGACGACGCATAAGGAATTTAATAACTCTCTTGTTGTTGGTAGTGATATATAGGCGACGGCATTTAGTCATATTAATTATCATTTCCCTTTCCTTTAAGAAGGCTTCAACTTCAACTGTAACTGGAAAATCGGCCTCCTCATCCTCCAGTTGCACGCATTACGAAGGCTGGCTTCCTTATGAACAGTTTTTGAGGAAAACTATGTGATGGGTACGATGTTAGCCCATAAGATCAACGAAAGTATCGAGCTTAATTTCTTATTATTGCAGTTAACAACTAATTTTGTTGTTAAAACAAGTGGACCAGGCTCCGAATGGTGCCAGTTGTACTTCGTTATAAACGTGAAGATGGGCAAAGGATTTGAAGTGTGGTCGATTTCCATTATTTGCAGGTGACGCGCCACTTAATAATTGATTATACAACAGTAGTATATATGTGCCGATTTTCGACCGGAAGTCAAGTTGCGTTTTATGTATATCTGGTTGCCTACCCTCTCTTGTGCGACTTGCGCTACATTTAGAGACAAGATGGCGGATAATTTGAAATTTCAAGATGGCGCTAGTGTGACGTCACCAAAAAATACGCGCCTGCGTAGAAAAGAATGTGGCGGATAATTTGAAATGGCGGTAGTCAGGAAAAATATCCGCCAAACGCGGGTAATTTGAAATGGCGGTGTGACGTCAAAATTTTTGAAACAACAACAACCCTTGCGCAGTAAAGTCTAGTCTTGACTTCGCCTGCGCACAAAGTCAAAATTTGTGTAGACAAGCCTTGTCAACAACACCCTATCAACAAAATACCAATCTCTGAAAATTAGAGGAAATGGAAAATAAAAACAATACTCATATATTTATTTCAATTTTATTTAATCCATAATTATAATTATTTGTGGTAATACCACATCCATTTCTGGATGTGGTGGTGGCGGTGGCGGATCAGATTCATCTAAAAAATTAATAAGCATTAAGTTACACGAATTTTCATTACTAAAAAATGCTTACTTGTAATTCGTACCCAGACGGTTTCCCCGTCTGGGCCTAATTTTGCTGTGTAAATTTTATTATTTACAGTAATTTTAAAAAAGCTTTTTAAAGTGCCATAAATAGGGAGGGCGTGGCCCCCCTCTATTATGACATATTCAAACTACAAAACACAAAATTAGAAATAATTGTAAGAAATAATCAAAGAAAACTTACATGTTTGTTGAATTCATTATTAAAATATTGTTTAACTTGATCTAAAAGTTATAATCAAATTATTTAAAGAAAATCACTAAAATTTGTTTATACATACCCATCGTTGGTTGTGTTTTGTTAAATACTGAATTTTATAAGATAAAATTCAATTGCGTTATCATAAAAACGGAAAACTAAAAACCAACATAAAGAGGGAGAAATGAAGTCATTTTCAACAAAATTATCAACTTTTTCTTTGGTTCTTTTGGAAATTTAGAAACCACATAAAAATTGATAAAGAATTATTTTTGAGCAATTTGTAAATTATTTGTTTTTATTTCAAACGACAAAGATAATACAAATTAATAATTTCGTGTTTTAAAAAATATTTCTTACAATTCCTGTTAATTGATAATATTCAAACAATTTATCATGTATAATAATACAATAAGCTCTAGTTTTATTAGGAAAGTTCTCACTACTTTCAAATTCTAATTTAACATCCACTGTTGACGATTGTATGGCTTCGTTTTGTTTTGAACAATCAATAACGAAAATTGTTCGAAATGCAAAATTTGTATAGGTTGTTGTTGGAGTTGATGTGTGATTATTATGAAAATCCCGATGGAAATCGATAAAAGCTTGATAAGCTTCTGTATATTCATTCTTTGCGAAATCAAAATTTTGATTTTCATATGGATAACATTGTGAATTCAACCATACACGAAGATTGGTTAATTTTACATGATCAAATTTACTAATTTCCATTTTTGGATTGTCTTTGCGATCCGTTTGGAAAGCTATGATAACATATCTTGGTCGTTCAAGATTGGTGGTTGTTTTAACGCTCCATATATCCTTCTTAGTTTGTCTTAATGAGGGTAATTCAAGTAACTCCCAATTTCTGAATCCAATTTGAACTGGAATATTCTTATTCATTTGATCTAAAAGATATACTTTCGATTGATCACTTGGATATACATGTTTCAATTTTAAGCATAAGTCTTGAATTTTAACTGTAGCTATTTTTGTTCCACTACTACGATAACAATTATCATCAGATCGACTGCGTACTAATCGAATCTTGTGTTTTCCATTGATGATTGTCTTGTAATCGTGAAAACAAGCAAATAGAAATGACAATGGAATTCGTAGATTCACAGATTTCTTATCAGATGCTAGAGTTACTATTGTACCACTATCAGGACACCAACCAGCGGTTTCTAAAGCCCTACTCTCATCATGATTATAACACAATAGACCTTTAATAGTTGTTGTTGTTCCAACATCTCGTACTTTTTCTATTTCTTTACCATTTAATTCATATGCAATTGAATCGAATAGATATGCTCCAAAGTTATTAGTTAATTCACAATCACCAGTGGATGCTGCACTAGCAATCTCTTCAAATGTACAAGTTAAATATAGAAATGATTCACAAAATGAAATAAATATATCCTGTTGATTGATATTGATTTCGATTTCATCATTATTTTGAAAGGATGAAATTGTTGAATGATACGTGTGATATTCTTCTTTTTCAATACTATCGTCGAACTTTAATTTTTTGTATATTTGTAGTTTTTCGGACATTATAACCAAGATCTTTTAATATTTGAATACTTGCTTGTGTTAATGATGATGATGATGATGACTTACTAATGGGGGATGATTGAATCTGAGGGATTTTATTACAATTACCCCCACCACTACTAGTACTATGAAAAACTAATCCCATTATTTTTCAATTCTAATCTAATAACAATTTCTTCTTTTTGAAAATTCACCAATATACCGTTTTGATCTAACACTTTGATGGTTAAATTGTCAATGGAACGTTTATTCAATATCGGTAAATATATATGATTTTTTGGTTCAATATTTATAGCATAACCTGGATCTACAGCAGGTGCAAATTCATAAATTGTATGTGATTGTTGACTGTTGTAGTATGATCCTGTTGTTATATTACATTCAATACGAATTGATAAGACCTTGATAATTTCTACCGGTTGATCTGATGAATGAAATTGGTTTGGTGGTAGAATTTTTTTTGAAAATCCTAATAACGTTCCGATACCATCGTTCTTGGTAAAATCGATTTCATATTTACTTTTCAATTCACACTTTAATGTATTGTTGTTTGGTTTCAATGAAAGAATTTCCGATTTATCAACATTGGTTGAATTAAGCTGTTGTTGTAGGTAGTCTTCAATGTGTGTTATCTCATATGCACCAGTAGGGATGATTATTTCTTTTTCTATACCATTATCCTTATAGTAAAATTTATTTTGTCCTTCTTCAATGTTTGGTATAGTATTGTATGTATGGAAGCCAATTAGAGCTAATGAATAACTACAATTTGGATTCAAATTGATTGGTGGATAAAAGTCTGCAGATAAGACACTGCTACGACCTTTCAGTGTGAATGTTAAAGACATGACTGATGTAATTTTCAAACACCTTTATTATATAAGAATTTCAAACATAAATGTCCACAGTTATAGGTGTTTGATTTTTGTAGATTGTTATAATTAAAAGAAATATTTTTACATTTCCAATAGTTAATTAATTCTTTTGGTGGTTTAAGATTTCCATAACTATCAAAATATAATACTTTATTATTTTGTTTCAAATAAGCTACCCAGTGTGTACCACTACCTTCTCGACAATCTAAATTAACAATACCTGATTCATATTTTTTAGTTTTTAAGGGTA